>JAMPIV010022527.1:0-163848 GCA_024509875.1 Oreohelix idahoensis | reverse complement strand
TATCAGGGATTGTAGGCAGCTCGGGCATAAAAATGTAATACACGATCCATTAGTTAACAAAGGCAGCATCATTTTACCACCGTTACATATAAAGTTCGGGCTCATGAAGAATTTCGTAAAAGCGTTAGATAAAACGAGCAAAGCTTTCACTTATCTTCGAGAAAAGTTTCCGCAAGTTAGCGATGCAAAGATAAAGGAAGGTATCTTTGTAGGACCTCAGATTAGGAAAGTTATTGCAGACAAACAATTCGAGAACTTGTTACATGGTAGTGAACTTCGCGCATGGATGGCATTCAAATCGATCGTCGATAACTTTCTGGGAAATCACAAATCTGTCGACTATGTGCATATTGGCAGTGCATAGATGCATACAGAATTATGGGCTGTAACATGTCTCTCAAAATCCATTTGCTCGATTCGCATCTTGACTTTTCCCCCTGATAACCTTGGCGATGAACATGGAGAACGATTCCATCAAGATATCGCCGTAATGGAGTCACGTTATCAAGGACGGTGGAGTGTGACCATGCTTGCCGATTATTGTTGGATGTTTCATCGCGATGTACCACATGCCATTCACCGTCGAAAGTCGACTGCAAAGAAATTCATGCCTACATAACTGTTATACTTGGAGCCGCGCTAGCGTAGTGGTTACAACACCGCTCTGGCAACCGGGTGATTCATGATCAAACCCGGGCGACGGCATTTGAGGATTTTTCGTCGACCGGGATTTGGACCTGGCGAGGACGTTTGAAGGAGTGTCGTCGACCAGGGATTGGCGGCTCCTGAGCCGACCCAGCTCTAATGGGCACCTCCGAAAACGGCGAGTATCTGCCTGAATGGCGAGGGACACTTGTCTCTGTACAAGAAAATAGGATACTCACATAAAAATCAATGTCAGGTTAGAAATTAATAATAACCTGAGATTTCGCCTCGAGTATTAGCGGGCGTACGAAAAAAAAAAAAAAAAACTGTTATACTTCTTGTACGAATGATGTTATAATACTGTATGCGTTGTTAAAAAACTTCAATTGCGCATTTCTAGAGATCCCGACCTGATAGAGAAAAACGGTTTGCAGATTTAAAAACAGCGCATTAAAATTGAACCAGAAAAACATAGAAATGTTAGAGAAAGAAAAAAAAAATTTTTTTGTTAGCCAGTGTAATTTATGTTATATGTGTGGTGAAGTGACATTTGTATCACAAAAACGAAATATAACTAAAGTGATTAAGAAGGCGTACAGTTTGTATTTGGCTGCAGAATAGGAGATTAAGATAAGAGCTGGGCGCCACACATATGCTGCAATACATGTGCAGCACATCTTAAACTGTGGTTGACTGGCAAAAGGCAAGCTATGCCTTATGCAGTCCGAATGATTTGGAGAGAGCCCACTGATCATCTGAACAACTGTTACTTTTGCATGGTCCCTCCAATTGGGAAAGGCATATCAAAGAAGAAAAAATGGACTCAAGAATATCTAAACATCCCCTCTGCAATACATCCCGTACCACATTGCGATGACCTACCAGTTCCCAAAGTGCCAGAATAATTTTCAGCTGCTTCCACTGATGAAGAAGAGGACATTGGTGGTCCTGAACCATCAACCTCAAGCGACCCAGATTTTGAGCAAATTACATCCACTAAACCACACTTAATAACCCAAGGTGAACTGAATGATCTTGTAAGACATCTGAATTTACTGAAGAACAAGGCGGAGCTTTTGGGTTCCAGATTGCTACAGTGGAATCTCCTGGCAGAAGATGTTACAATTTCTGTGTATAGGAACCCCCAGAAGCCGCTTATTACATTCTTTTTCAAAGAGGGTAACCTTTCTGCGTGCCACACCATTTCTGGTTTAATGGCAGCCCTCAAAATCAATTACATACCGGTAGAGTGGAGGCTTTTCATTGATTCATCCGAGACGAGTCTTTGTCGTAATTTTATCTGAGAGAGTTTTGCTGGATATTGGTCCCTTTAGAGTGTAGAATGATAGTGAATGCTCTGTGAGAATAAGGATTTAGGAAAGTGAGGTAGTAGATTCACAAGTGCTGGGAAGAGTAAGGACAGTCTCTTATTACGACAATATTTGTCTCTCAAAACTATTCCTACCATCCTTCTGAACAAACAATTGTTTGTCAGTCTCAGTCGCTCAGGCGCACACACCGATTTGGTGATTCTGGCGCACAACGTACATGAACCACAACTACGATAACAAATATGGGAAATGTTTGATTTGGGCCAGCCGACACAAAAATGCTAATAAAGTTTTTAATACTTTTATTATCATAAAATCAAGTCGCAAATAATTATCAATTTACAGTCAGAAATCAAAGGTTTCAGAATACAAAAAAACGACAAGGGGGGAGGGTTTTTTTTAGAAGAAGTATCCAATACATCTTTTCCCGCTTGTATTTACTAACAGAAAAGACCCGGTCCCAAAGACGAGAGGGGGGGGGTAATGATGATCAGAGATAGTCAATTTAACCCAATGGTAAATTTATTACTCTGAGGCAAGGGGTTACAGTGATAAGGGGCAGAGGAAAAGCTAGGGTTCTCAAATGTTTCCCTTTATTCAACAAAACTTTACGGAAGGGGGGAAAGAACACCGTTAAATAATCCCGCTAGGAGAAATCCCGTACAATGAATACAATACCCCTTAATACTAGGACGAACTAATTATAAGGGTAAAAAAAAGATTTAAATCTCCTGTCATTCAAAAAACACGCTTGGGCTGGCCAGCACACACAGTCACACGCACAGACTTACCAAGTTGTGAATTCTGGCACTATAGAAATTTTACAACTGCAGCTAATACCGTAGAACAATGGAAATTGTCTTTTTATTTCTTCTGTGTTAGGCCCCAGATTTAACGAGGTGGGCTGGTAGCTAATAGTCTCAAAAATCGCCAGACGGTGGAGCGTAAAGGCTACTGTTAGTTTGTTGGATAAAAGTTCCTAATGAATGGCACAGGCACTTGGCTAGGTGTGAGGTATGGTGTGGTTTTCTAAAATTGGCACAGCTGGTGGAGATAACTTTCTTTTGCCGTAATGTCACAAACTAAAAAACACTGAGGTAAGTTCTTCAGGGGGTGGTAAAATCCAATGATTATATTTGACAGACAGTGTCAGGGAAATCTATGTTCTTCTTCACAAATAGAGCAGTGAGTAAAATATTGCTACTGGCAACTGTCCTTCTTCTAGTTTGTTAACTATAAAACGACTTTATGAATTGGGATTTTAAAACAGTCTTTGGGTTTGCTTTGTTTCTGTATACTTGAGATAGCTGAATCCCAACAGGATCGCCACAAAGATTAAATTTCAAATATGTTCATAAGTCATTGGAGTAATCGACTGAGTTGGCAGGACCCAGTGTAAAATTAATTAATTGCTGGGATGCAAGGTCGAAAGATCAATTCTGTATAGAAGATAAAACATGAAATGCAATAAAATCATATTAAGATTTAAAGCGCGATACATTTATGGTTAGACTATTTTCTGCATTCGCGTCTTTAATTAGTAAATCAAGAAAAAAAACTCTCCGTGAGGTTAATAGTTAAAAGCACATCTATTTATACAGAACTAAACTGTATTAAAGTTATAATTCCCTTAATCGGCTGCACAGTTAATTTACGCGGCTATTGTATTAGGAAATAAACTTATAGATGTAACATTTAGTTTGCACTAGAACTTTGAAAATGGGTTTATTTAATAAGTTTAAATTTACACCACAATCCAGTGAAATAAAAATGAAATAACTAGACCGCTGATCACTCGAAGCTAAAGTATAAATTACCGTCTGCACAGAACAAGAATTCACTCCAATAGCCAACAATTTAGATGAAATCTAGCAGGAATTTAACTATATGCTAGTAAATCTTAGAATTCTGTCAGTACGAATGATAAAGTTGCCCTTTTCAGATTCTGTATATATCTAAAAGGAATGTAAGTTAAATGTATCGTGTGAAAAATTCGGACCTCTTCAGATCCCAGTGAAAGTCGAAGTTATTTAGAAACCATGCTAACCGCGATGGCCCGACTAGCTTCCGATCTTCGTTCGTCTCAGGCTGCTCGCACGAGGATGTGAAATTTCTGCGAGACTAGCCTCGTTCGCGGTGAGTTTCCTGATTCCTCAGATCGTATCCGCTACGCTGAGCGCTCCGTCTCTCCCGTTCCATAGTCTTTCGGGCAAGTCTGCCGGTTGCCACAGAGGTGCGAAGTCTGCAAGAAGCTTTCTTCTGACCGCTCGTGTCCGTCTTGCGAATGGTTCAGTGTTCGCACGGAGATGCTAAATTTCTGCTTCTCTGTTTTGGGGATCGTCTTTGTTTGCTTTGATCATAGCCGCTACTCTTCGTTGATGAAAAGTTACAACAATACTGATGTTCAGGGGTTCTAATGTTATGAAAAGCTAAAGTCCCTTTAATTATCCATCGAATCAGGGAAAATTCACTTGCCAAACTAGACGTACGTCACAATCGTCCCCACTTTTAGACATGAAACCATTTTTCATGTTTCCTTCTTGACAATGGAGGTGACCTGATTTGTGACTTAGGATGAGTGGTATCTTCAGTTTGCTCTTCTTCCTCTGTAGACCAGTTTCTACTCAAGAAAACAGCTCCGACATTCTGTTTTTCTGGAATATATTCCACTTTGAAGGAATAAACGCTCAATAATAAGGCCCAGCGCATAATCCTTGCGTTGAATTCCTTATTGGCACCAATGAAAGCTAATGGAGCGTGTTCGGTTTGTACTGTGAAAGAAGTACCATAGAGGAACTCATGATGGCGTCTGATGCCATGAATCAGAGCGAGACATTCTCTTTCAACGACACTGTAGTTGCGTTCAGCCTTGTTCAGTTTCCGACTGCCGTAAGCTACTGGGAATAGCATATTCGGGTCACTGTCCTCGGCTTGCAACAATGTTGACCCGATGCCCTGACCTGACGCGACCACTCTCAGTACGAAAGGTTTCTTAAGGTCAGGTAACCTTAGAATGGGGTATGCCGACAACTGTCCTTTCAAAGTGCTGTATGCATGTTCACACTTTTGATCCCACCTGACCTTATCAGGACAGCCTTTCTTGGTGAGGTCAGTCAGAGAGGCCGTGAGTCCGTTGAAGTTCTGGATGTAATTCTGATAGTAGGCACATAGTGATAGAAATGACCTGATGTCTTTCTTTGTTCGGGGTCTTTTTGCTGCAACTATTTTCTCCACGTATTTCTTAACTGGCCAACTACAGCCGTGAGAAATAGTATGCCCCAGGAAGTCAAGCTTTTCAAACCCTATGAGACATTTTCTAGGTCTGGCTGTGAGACCAATTTCTTGTAGTCTCCTGAGGAGCATAGCAACCATAGCAATATGTTCTTCGTAGGTTTCCGATGCAATTAAAATGTCATCCATGAAATTATGGATATCGGGACTTTGCAAAGGTTCTAACAGCTTTCTCATCATTCTGGTGAACACTCCTGGTGCGTTATGCAATCCGAACGGCATTACATTAAATGTGTAATGTCCTTCACTAGTGCTGAACGCTAGCAAAGGTTTAACTTCCTCCTTGACCGGTATTTGATAATAGCCTTTACTGAGGTCTATCTTGGAGAAAATTGTTGCCTTGCTGAGCTTGGTGAACAACTCAGAAACAGTTTGGAGCGGTTCGGGCTGGAATTCCGTTACAGCGTTTAGCAACCGGTAATCAATACACACGAACTTCCTTATTGGGCTTCTGCAACAGCACTACACTCGAACTGTAAGGAGAAGTAGACTCGCTGATAATTCGTGCCTGACGCAGCTTGTCTATTGCTCCGCAAAGTGCATCAGCTTTGGTGTACGGAATGGGGTACACTCTGGTTCGAACAGGGGTCTCGTTTGTTAATTTCATGTCAGATTCGATGAGATTTGTTCGACCAGGTACGTCCGTTAAGACTGCACTGTACTGCTTTAGTAGCGCCCTGGTTTCTGTTTGTTGTTCTACTGAGAGATTGTCGCCGAACTTGACATCTTTAAAGTATTCTGTGGGTTGCAATGGATACTCCATGCAACCATCATCATCATCCTCGTCTTCCGTTGCTATGGCGACAGCCAGGAGATGCTCGGAGGATGGCACTAGTCTTTCCAGATATTTCTTAAGCAGATTTATGTGGAAGACCTTCTCCTTTCCTCTAATGGAGATCTTGTAATTAGTACGTGAGATCTTTTTAAGGACGGTAAACGGCCCTTGCCATCCGATGCGAAGTTTATTGCTTCCGGTTGGAAGTAGCAACAAAACTATCTCCCCTGGTTGTAGTTCTCTCTCTTTTGCAGCTTTGTTGTATCTTTTAGCATGTTTAGCGCGGGCTTTCGTAAGGTTGGTGTTGGCTAGATCCCATCCTAGCTTTAGCCTTTCCTTTAGCTCACATACATATTTGCTTGCAGATACGACTTTCTCGTCAGAATTTTGGTCTGTCAGAGACCGAAGTAAGGCTTCTAGTGGCCCCTTAATTGGTCTGCCAAATAAAAGTGTAGCAGGCGGGAATCCCGTAGACGCGTGGGGAACCTCTCAGTAGGTGAATAAGGCAGCCAAAATATATAGGTCCCAGTCTTCCGGTTTTTCCTGACCCAACTTACGTAACATGGTGGTGAGGCTGCCATTAAAACGTTCCACGAGCCCATTTCCGGCCGGATGGCAGGGACTTGTGTGGATATGTTTGGCCCTCAAGATCTAAAAGATCTCCTCCATTAAAAGGCTACGGAATTTGGATCCATTGTCCGTCAAAATTTGTTGAAGGAATCCCAACCGTGTAAAGATTTGCACGAGGGCTTCTGCGACATGCTTGGAATCTGTGCATGTTAGCGTTACAGCTTCAGCCCACATTGTGCAAGTGTCGACTAAGGTCAGGATGAACCTGTCCTTCCTTTTGGTCCTTTCCAGGGGTCCAATGATGTCGACAGCAACCCGTTCAAATGGTGTCCATCAATTGGCATTTGCCCCATGGGTTCTGGGGGTGTCAAGTGCTTGGGTGCTACCCGTTGGCACTGGGCGCAGGATTTCACATACCTGATAATGTCAGAGTTCATTCTTGGCCACCAATAGTGGGTTTTTATTCGCTGAATAGTGGCGTTTTGTCCCATATGTCAGCTAAAGGGAAGAGAGTGCCCCATTTCTAAGATCTGGCTTCTGTACTGCGTCGGTACTAGGAGCTGGTTATTTCCCGTGTCCGGGTTGCCCGTTCTTCGATACAATACGCCGTCCTTAGAAAAGATGTCTTCGTTGTGTCTGAGGTTCTTGGCCATGGGCTGTTTTCTAAAGCAGAGCTCCAGAGTAGGGTCCTTTTGTTGCGCCTCCTTCAGTTCATTCGGCAACAAATTTGGTGCAGGCTCCCTCTCCTTCTTGGGTTGCCCTCTTGTGGTTACCGCTGCCACAATCGGCTCCTTTGGTCTCCCAATAAACACATATCTACAGCCCAGGATAACTGGGTAGATAGGATCATCCATAATGGCCGCTTTAATAACACCTCTGAGAAAATCAGAGTGTATTTCTACCAGTGCGATAGGAAGCGTCCTGGGTGCATCACTCTTGAAAACTCTACTACGTTTGACGGTTTCCTCTGTCTCCTGAAGTGGTTTGACTAGGTGCCTAGCGACAATACAACAAAAGCTTAGTCCAGTGTCAAAAAGACAAGTAGTAGAGGTACCATTCAAAAGTACAGTTCCTCTCGTTGAGGGTCGGTCCCCCTCAGGTTGAGAATCACTGACATTGACTCTGCCTTTCGAGGCTGTATGCAAACATCCGATGCGGTTAGGACCGGTTTGTTTGCCCTGATCAGACGTTCCTGATGTAGGGGTCTTCCCTTTTCCTTGACCTTGGTGGCCGCGCTGCCACGTAAGCTTGGTGGGTTGATCAGAAGTATTATTTGGGGGGTTTCGGGTTTTGTAGATTTTCGATTTTTCCAAGAGAGGTCTCTGGTTATTATTATCTCGTTGGTTATAATGTTGAGAAGGATTGGAAGAATAGGATGACTGCTCTAGGTTTTATTTTCGAGATGGCTCATCTGTGGGTTTACGTTTAGTGCTGGGAAGTTCGGCCATTGCATTGCTATAGCGTTCCGCATTATTGAGGATGTCCTCAAGCCTGGCTGCCTCCTGTTCAGCCAAAAATCTACGAGTTTCATTCGACAAAGTGGACTTTATCTGCTCCACAAAAACACGTTCGAGGAGTCCCTCATGAAAGAGGTTGGTCAGATAGTTCAATGCAGTTTGTCAGATAATCCGTGAGGCGTGAAGAGAACTGGGGAAGTGTTTCCTTGCTCTCTTTTCGGCTGTTTCTGAACAACTGCAGAAACATTTGAGCAGTCATCTCAAACCGCTCTAGCAAGGCCTTCTCCAGCATGTCGTAATCATGTTGGTTCGGTCCCAGCTTTGTGTATACGTCATAAGCATTGCCTTTCAGTGACGTTGAGAGTTTAGGTGATCAGCGGGAACTCTCTAACCCATACAGATTGGCAAGCCTCTCGAATTTTTCTAGGAAGCTGTTAATTTTTTCGTTAGGGCTAGGAAAATATTCTAAAGCAAAAGACATCGCCGTTAATTGGGCAGATTGAGTACTTGAGAGGTCCATTGATTGAGACTGGGGTGAAGACGGCTCTCCATTATTTGACGTAGAGGAATCCCGACTCTCTAAAGCCTTAAGCGCCAATTCGTGCTGTCTCTCCCTCTCTCTCTCTCTCTTCACGTTGTCTCTCCTTTTCTCTTTCTCTGCGGGCTTCCATTTCCGCCTCAATTTTCTTGTGTTCCAATAGGCATTCTTCCGCTTCTTTCCTATCTGCCCTCTCCTGTGCTTCTCTCCTATCTCTTTCTCTTCCTTCATCTCGGCTTCTGCTCTCTCTTTCTCTTCCTTTTTCTCAGCTTCTGCTCTCTCTTTCTCTTCTTTTTTCTCAGCTGCTGCTCTCTGTTGTTCTACGTCATATATTTCCAGTTCCTGGTTGACAAACGCGTTTGCAGCTTCTGCGTCTAATCCTGCTTCTTTCGCTTCCAGCCTCAAGATGGATCTCATCTTAATTCTCTCGGCCATGCCAAAGAACTGGATGCTTTTAAGACTAGAGAATAGTATGGAAGAACGAGAAGGGAACAAAACTCAAAGCCGCTACGAAAAAAAACACAAAGTATAAATTTACTTGTGTTACCTCCTACTATGTAATGTTGCTGTTTTCTGGCATTTAAGGCTCTAAACGCAAGCGACTAATGCCACTAAAATGGTAGGTTACACTGGAAACAATTTACTTTTACTAAAAGTAGAGAAAACTAGATGAAAAACAATTTAAAGGAAAAAAATAATTTCCTGAAATTTTAATTCTCCGCTAACAAACTCCGCACTCTCTGAAGTCAGTTATGAGTTAGAGACGATATTAACAGGATCATAAAAATCAGAATAAGCGTCTTTAGCGTAGCTCAGATCTTTCTAAGTTCAGAAGAACCTATGTGATCGTTAAACAATCACGCAATCCCAGCAATTATATAACAAAATTTTCAATTTTCTCTGCCAGAGAATACAAAGGTGACAAATATTTTATTATCACTAACTTCCTGCTTCTGTGGAAAGAAACAAACCCGTAATAATTATTGTGTGGTCGGCCCAAAATACTAAAAGGCTTTGTCTAGGGAAAGTAATTAATTTTAAAGATTATACGCTACTTCGCAAAGACAATCAACCACACTCTATTTAAACTAGGCTCAGAATCTCGGACGAGCTAACCATTTATTGTCGTAATTTTATCTGAGAGAGTTCTGCTGGATATTGGTCCCTTTAGAGTGTAGAATGATAGTGAAGGCTCTGTGAGAATAAGGATTTAGGAAAGTGAGGTAGTAGATTCACAAGTGCTGGGAAGAGTAAAGACAGTCTCTTATTACGAGAATCTAAACAAACAATTGTTTGTCAGTTCCAGTCGCTCAGGCGCTCACACCGATTTGGTGATTCTGACGCACAACGTACATGAATCACAACTACGATAACAAATATGGGAAATGTTTGATTTGTTCCACCCGACACAAAAATGCTAATAAAGTTTTTAATACTTTTATTATCATAAAATCAAGTCACAAATAATTATCAATTTACACTCAGAAATCAAAGGTTTCAGAATACCAAAAAATGACAAGGGGGGAGGTTTTTTTTTAGGAGAAGTATCCAATACACCTTTTCCCGCTTGTATTTACTAACAGAAAAGACCCGGTCCGAAAGACGAGAAGGGGGGGGGGGGGGGGATGATGATCAGAGATAGGCAATTTAACACAATGGTAAATTTATTACTCTGAGGAAAAGGGTTACAGTGATAAGGATGTAGAGGAAAAGCTAGGGTTCTCAAATGTTTCCCTTTATTTAACAAAACTTTACGGAAGGGGGGAAAGAACACCGTTAAATAATTCCGCTAGGAGAAATCCCGTACAATGAATACAATACCCATTAATACTAGGACGAACTAATTATAAAGGTAAAAAAAAAGATTTAAATCTCCTGTCATTCAAAAACACGCTTGGGCTGGCCAGCACACACAGTCACACACACAGACTTACCAAGTTGTGAATTCTGGCACTATAGAAATTTTACAACTGCAGCTAATACCGTAGAACAATGGAAATTGTCTTTTTATTTCTTCTGTGTCAGGCCCCAGATTTAACGAGGTGGGCTGGTAGCTAATAGTCTCAAAAATTGCCAGACGGTGAAGCGTAAAGGCTTCTGTTGGTTTGTTGGATAAAAGTTCCTAATGAATGGCACAGGCACTTGGCTAGGTGTGAGGTATGGTGTGGTTTTCTAAAATTGGCACAGCTGGTGGAGATAACTTTCTTTTGCCGTAATGTCACAAACTACAAAACACTGAGGTAAGTTCTTCAGGGGGTGGTAAAATCCAATGATTATATTTGACAGACAGTGTCAGGGAAATCTATGTTCTTCTTCACAAATAGAGCAGTGAGTAAAATATTGCTACTGGCAACTGTCCTTCTTCCAGTTTGTTAACTATAAAACGACTTTATGAATTGGGATTTTAAAACAGTCCTTGGGTTTGCTTTGTTTCTGTATACTTCAGATAGCTGAATCCCAACAGGATCGCCACAAAGATTAAATTTCAAATATGTTCATAAGTCACTGGAGTAATCGACTGAGTTGGCAGGATCCAGTGTATAATTAATTAATTGCTGGGATGCAAGGTCGAAAGATCAATTCTGTATAGAAGATTGTCGCCGAACTTGACATCTTTAAAGGATTTTGTGGGTTGCAATGGATACTCCATGCAACCATCATCATCATCCTTGTCTTCCATTGCTATGGCGACAGCCAGGAGATGCTCGGAGGATGGCACTAGTCTTTCCAGATATTTCTTAAGCAGATTTATGTGGAAGACCTTCTCCTTTCCTCTAATGGAGATCTTGTAATTAGTACGTGAGATCTTTTTAAGGACGGTAAACGGTCCTTGCCATCCGATGCGAAGTTTATTGCTTCCGGATGGAAGTAGCAACAAAACTATCTCCCCTGGTTGTAGTTCTCTCTCTTTTGCAGCTTTGTTGTATCTTTTAGCATGTTTAGCGCGGGCTTTCGTAAGGTTGGTGTTGGCTAGATCCCATCCTAGCTTTAGCCTTTCCTTGAGCTCAGATACATATTTGCTTGCAGAGACGACTGTCTCGTCAGCCTTTTGGTCTGTCAGGGACCGAAGTAAGGCTTCTATCGGCCCTTTAATAGATCTGCCAAATAAAAGTGTAGCAGGCGGGAATCCCGTAGACGCTTAGGGAACCTCCCGGTAGGCGAATAAGGCAGCCAAAATATATACGTCCCAGTCTTCCGGTTTCTCCTGACCCACCTTACGTAACATGGTGGTGAGGCTGCCATTAAAACGTTCCACGAGCCCATTTTCGGTCGGATGGTAGGGACTTGTGTGGATATGTTTGGCCCTCAAGATCTTAAAGATCTCCTCCATTAACAGGCTACGGAGTTGGGATCCATTGTCCGTCAAAATTTGTTGAGGTAATCCCACCAGTGTAAAGATTTGCACGAGGGCTCTGCGACATGCTTGTAATATGTGCCTGTTAGCGGTACAGCTTTGGCCTACACTGTGCAAGTGTCGACTAAGGTCAGGATGAACCTGTTCTTCCTTTTGGTCCTCTCCAGGGGTCCAATGATGTCGACAGCAACCCGTTCAAATGGAGTCCCTACAAATGGCATTTGTCCCGTGGGTACTGGGGGTGTCAAGTGCTTGGGTGCTACCCGTTGGCACTGGGCGCAGGATTTCACATACCTGATAATGTCAGAGTTCATTCCTGGCCACCGATAGTGAGTTTTTTTCGCTGAATAGTGGCGTTTTGTCCCATATGTCCGCTAAAGGGAAGAGAGTGCCCCATTTCTAAGATCTGGCTTCTGTACTGCGTCGGTACTATGAGCTGGTTATTCCCCGTGTCCGGGTTGCTCGTTCTTCGATATAATACGCCATCCTTAGAAAAGATGTTTCCGTTGTGTCTGTTGTCCTTAGCCATGGGCAGTTTTCTAAAGCAGAGCGCCAGAGTAGGGTCCTTTTGTTGCGCCTCCTTCAGTTCATTCGGCAACAAATTTGGTGCAGGCTCCCTCTCCTTCTTGGCTTGCCCTCTTGTGGTTACCGCTGCCACAATCGGCTCCTTTGGTCTCCCAATAAACACATAACTACATCCCAGGATAACTGGGTAGATAGGATCATCCATAATGGCCGCTTTAATAACACCTCTGAGAAAATCAGAGTGTATTTCTACCGGTGCGATAGGAAGCGTCCTGGGTGCATCACTCTTGAAAACTCTACTAAGTTTGACGGTTTCCTCTGTCTCCTGATCTGGTTTGACTAAGTGCCTAGCGACAATACAACTAAAGCTTAGTCCAGTGTCAAAAAGACAAGTAGTAGAGGTACCACTCAAAAGTACAGTTCCTCGCGTTGAGGGTCCATCTCCCTCAGGTGAGAATCACTGACATTGACTCTACCTTTCGAGGATGTATACAAACATCCGATGTGGTTAGGACCGGATTGTTTGCCCTGATCAGACGTTCCTGGTGTAGGGGTCTTCCCTTTTCCTTGACCTTGGTGGCCGCGCTGCCACGTAGGTTTGGTGGGTTGATCAGAAGTATTATTTGGAAGGTATCGGGATTTGTAGAATTACGATTTTTCCTGGGGAGGCCTCTGGTTATTATTATCTCGTTGGTTATAATATTGAGAAGGATTGGAAGAATAGGATGACTGCTCTAGATTTTGTTTTCGAGATGGCTCATCTGTGGGTTTACGTTTAGTGCTGGGAAGTTCGGCCATTGCATTGCTATAGCGTTCCGCATTATGTAGGATGTCCTCAAGTCTGACTGCCTCCTGTTCAGCCAAAAATCTACGTGTTTCATTCGACAAAGTGGACTTTATGTGCTCCATAAGAACAAGTTCGAAGAGTCCCTTATATGAAAGAGGTAGGTCAGATAGTTCAATGCACTTTGTCAGATAACCCGTGAGACGTGAAGAGAACTGGGGAAATGTTTCCGTGCTCTCTTTTCGGCTGTTTCTGAACAACTGCAGAAACTTTTGAGCAGTCATCTCAAACCGCTCTAGCAAGGCCTTCTTCAGCATGTCGGAATCATGTTGGTTCGGTCCCAGCTTTGTGTATACGTCATAAGCATTGCCTTTCAGTGACGTTGAGAGTTTAAGTGCCCAGCGGATACTCTCTAACCCATACAGATTGGCGAGCCTCTCGAATTTTTCTAGGAAGCTGTTAATGTTTTCGTTAGGGCTAGGAAAAGATTTTATAGCAAAAGACATCGCCGTTAATTGGGCAGATTGATTACTGGAGAAGTCCACTGATTGAGATTGGGGTGAAGACGGCTCTCCATTATTTGACGTAGAGGAACCCCAACTCTCTAAAGCCTTAAGCGCCAAGTCGTGCTGTCTCTCCCTCTCTCTCTTCACGTTGTCTCTCCTTTTCTCTTTCTCTGCGGGCTTCCATTTCCGCCTCAATTTTCTTGTGTTCCAATAGGCATTCTTCCGCTTCTTTCCTATCTGCCCTCTCCTGTGCTTCTCTCCTCTCTCTTTCTTTTCCTTCCTCTCGGCTTCTGCTCTCTCTTTCTCTTCCTTTTTCTCAGCTTCTGCTCTCTCTTTCTCTTCCTTTTTCTCAGCTGCTGCTCTCTGTTGCTCCGCATAATATATTTCCATTTCCTGGTTGACAAATGCGTTTGCAGCTTCTGCGTCTAATCCTGCTTCTTTCGCTTCCAGCCTCAAGATGGATCTCATCTTAATTCTCTCGGCCATGCCAAAGAACTGGATGCTTTTAAGACTAGAGAATAGTAAGAAAGAACAAATAGTGGAAAAAACTCAAAGCCGCTACGAGAAAAAAAACACAAAGTATAAATTTACTTGTGTTACCTCCTACTATGTAATGTGCAAACTTATCGCTGCAGTTTTCTGGCAATTAAGGCTCTAAACGCAAGCGACTAATGCCACTAAAATGGTAAGTTACAATGTAAAAAATTTACTTTTACTAAAAGTAGAGACATTTTAATTCTCCGCTAACAAACTCCGCCCTCTCTGAAGTCAGTTATGAGTTAGAGACGTCATTAACAGGATCATAAAAATCAGAATAAGCGTCTTTAGCGTAGCTCAGCTCTTTCTAACTTCAAAAGAACCTATGTGATCGTTAAACAATCACGCAATCCCAGCAATTATATAACAAAATTTTCAATTTTCTCTGCCAGAGAATAAAAAGGTGACAAATATTTTATTATCACAAACTTCATGCTCCTGTGGAAAGAAACAAACCTGTAACAATTATTGTGTGGTCGGCCCAAAATACTAAAAGGCTTTGTCTAGGGGAAGTAATTACTTTTAAAGATTATACCCTACTTCACAAAGACAATCAACCACACTCTATTTAAATTAGGCTCAGAATCTCGGACGAGCTAACCATTTATTGTCGTAATTTTATCTGAGAGAGTTCTGCTGGATATTGGTCCCTTTAGAGTGTAGAATGATAGTGAAGGCTCTGTGAGAATAAGGATTTAGGAAAGTGAGGTAGTAGATTCACAAGTGCTGGGAAGAGTAAGGACAGTCTCTTATTACGACAATATTTGTCTCTCAAAACTATTCCTACCACTCTTCTGAACAAACAATTTTTTGTCAGTTCCAGTCACTCAGGCGCACACACCGATTTGGTGATTCTGACGATTAACGTACATGAATCACAACTACGATAACAAATATGGGGAATGTTTGATTTGTTCCAGCCGACACAAAAATGCTAATTAAGTTTTTAATACTTTTATTATCATAAAATCAAGTCACAAATAATTATCAATCTACAATCAGAAATCAAAGGTTTCAGAATACAAAAAAATGACAAGGGGGGAGGGTTTTTTGAGGAGAAGTATCCAATACACCTTTTCCCGCTTGTATTTACTAACAGAAAAGACCCGGCCCCAAAGACGAGAAAGGGCGGGGTGATGATGATCAGAGATAGGCAATTTAACCCAATGGTAAATTTATTACTCTGAGGCAAGGGATTACAGTGATAAGGGGTTAGAAGAAAAGCTAGGGTTCTCAAATGTTTCCATTTATTCAACAAAACTTTACGGAAGGGGGGAAAGAACACCGTTAAACAATCCTGTAGGAGAAATCTCTTACAATGAATACAATACCCCTTAATACTAGGACGAACTAATTATAAGGGTAAAAAAAGATTTAAATCTCCTGTCATTCAAAAAACACGCTCGGGCTGGCCAGCACACACAGTCACACACACAGACTTACCAAGTTGTGAATTCTGGCACTTTAGGAATATTTCAACTGCAGCTAATACCGTAGAACAATGGAAATTGTCTTTTTATTTCTTCTGTGTCAGGCCCCAGATTTAGCGAGATGGGCTGGTAGCTAATAGTCTCAAAAATTGCCAGACGGTGAAGCGTAAAGGCTACTGTTGGTTTGTTGGATAAAAGTTCCTAATGAATGGCACAGGCACTTGGCTAGGTGTGAGGTATGGTGTGGTTTTCTAATATTGACACAGCTGGTGGAGATAACTTCCTTTTGCCGTAATGTCACAAACTACAAAACACTGAGGTACGTTCTTCAGGGGGTGGTAAAATCCAATGATTATGCTTGACAGACAGTGTCAGGGAAATCTATGTTATTCTTCACAAATAGAGCAGTCAGTAAAATATTGCTACTGGCAACTGTCCTTCTTCCAGTTTGTTAACTATAAAACGACTTTATGAATTGGGATTTTAAAACAGTCTTTGGGTTTGCTTTGTTTCTGTATACTTGAGATAGCTGAATCCCAACATGATCGCCACAAAGATTAAATTTCAAATATGTTCATACGTCACTGGAGTAATCGACTGAGTTGGCAGGACCCAGTGTATAATTAATTAATTGCTGGGATGCAAGGTCGAAAGATCAATTCTGTATAGAAGATAAAACATGAAATGCAAAAAAATCATATTAAGATTTAACGCGCGATACATTTATGGTTAGACTATTTTCTGCATTCGCGTCTTTAATTAATAAATCAAGAAAAAAAAACTCTCAGTGAGGTTAATATTTAAAAGCACATCTATTTATACAGAACTAAACTGTATTAAAGTTAAAATTCCCTTAATCGGCTGCACAGTTAATTTACGCGGCTATTGTATTAGGAAATAAACTTATAGATGTAACATTTAGTTTGCACTAGAACTTTGAAAATACGTTTATTAAATAAGTTTAAATTTACACCACAATCCAGTGAAATAAAAATGAAATAACTAGACCACTGATCACTCGAAGCTAAAGTATAAATTACCGTCTGCACAGAACAAGAATTCACTCCAATAGCCAACAATTTAGATGAAATCTAGCAGGAATTTAACTATATGCTAGTAAATCTTAGAATTCTGTCAGTACGAATGATAAAGTTGCCCTTTTTAGATTCTGTATATATCTAAAAGGAAAAAAAAGTTAGTTGCTTATCCTTTACAGGACGTGGCAATCAACCCCAGCTTTTATTGGCTGTTTGTGATTTTTCTAGGCAATTTTTTTCATTCAGTAGTTTGCCATTGCTTTCTGAACGGTACGGCGCTTATACCATTGTTCAAAATGCACACAAAGCGATCTGCTACCAAACCGCCTGCATCAGGTTTCGAACCTGGTATATCTGGATTATGAAACTGCGTTAATATCCATTAGGCCACAGACGCTGACATATATCTAAAAGGAATGTAAGTTAAATGGGTCGTGTGAAAATTTCGCGCCTCTTCAGATCCCAGGGAAAGTCGAAGTTATTTAGCCGCCATGCTAACCGCGATGACCCGACTGGCTTCCGATCTTCGTTCGTCTCAGGCTGCTCGCACGAGGATGTGAAATTTCTGCGAGACTAGCCTCGTTCGCGGTGAGTTTCCTGATTCCTCAGATCGTATCTGATACGCTGAGCGCTCCGTCTCTCCCGTTCCATAGTCTTTCGGGCAAGTCTGCCGGTTGCCACAGAGGTGCAAAGTCTGCAAGAAGCTTTCTTCTGACCGCTCGTGTCCGTCTTGCGAACGGTTCAGTGTTCGCACGGAGATGCTAAATTTCTGCTTCTCTGTTCTGGGGATCGTCTTTGACTGCTTTGATCAAAGCCGCTACTCTTCGTTGATGAAAAGTTACAACAATACTGATGTTCAGGGGTTCTAATGTTATGAAAAGCTAAAGTACCTTTAATCATCCATCGAGTCAGAGAAAATTCACTTGTCAAACTAGACGAACGTCACAGTCTTAAAGCTGTTTTGTTGAATAATAGTAATGTGTTACCGTCAATTCCAGTTGGTCACGCAGTTTATATGAAAGAAACTTATGAAAACATTAAGCAGCTTTTGAAGTGTATAAACTACGATCATCATCATTGGTCACTTTGCTGTGACTTAAAAGTGGTTGCTCTTTTGCTTGGACTACAGGATAAATACACCAAGTACTGGTGCTTTCTCTGTGAGTGGAATAGCCGTGCACGAAGGGACCATTACATCAGAAGACATTGGCCAATCAGGCAGTCATTGCAGCCTGGCAGTAAGAACGTTGAGAACCCAGCACTTGTCGAATCCAGCAAGATTGTGTTGCCACCCTTGCACATTAAGCTGGGTCTCATGAAAAACTTTGTCAAGGCAATGGAGAAAACAGATGAGGCTTTCAAATACCTCATCAGAAAATTTCCAAGACTGAGTGAAGCTAAAATAAGAGAGGGAGTATTTGTTGGTCCGCAAATTCGAAAACGTCTTCATGATGACGAGTTGCTTTGCGTGTTGCATGGCAAGGAAAAAGCAGCATTGCTAGCATTTAAGTCAGTGGTGGACAATTTTCTTGGAAACAACAGATCTGATAATTACAATGAAATTGTAGAAAATCTCCTTCTGAAGTACAAGAGTCTGTCATAAGAGGTTTTGATGTTACTAAAGTATAGGCTATCCTGGACAAATAGGTGTATCAGAGGATACCAGGATAGTGCCAGATAAGAGACTGGTCTTATAAGTAATACCCCCTTCTCTGAAAAGAGCAAGGGTGTATAGACATCCAAGTGGGGTCAAGCTATGTAAGTTCTCAGAGAACATGATGATGATGTAGTAATCTGAGTCCCTAACTGCTACCTCTTTAGATCCCACAAAGATTAAAGATTATTAACTGTGTTGTTTTATGGGGCAAATTGTCTAGGGTAATTTATTTATTATAACAGTTTTCAATTTCAAAACAGAACTTTAACTTTAATAAAATTATTAAGCAAGGCTGTGTGTAAGTTTTATGTAATTGTCCTGAACCTCAATCTTTTCAGGTCAGGATTACTCAAAAGCAATAAAATACACAAAATAAAATAAAATACACAACAAAATAAATATATTGGAAAAGCTGTTCCATTTTTGGTAGAGTGTTCACTGGAATAACTACACATACAGTTTCTGTTCATATCAGTGGTAACGTCTGCTATTACTATGATGTAGGTTCTTTTGATTATTTTGATGGTCTTATCTATACATTCTAAAAAGGGTTTAAATTTTAGTTTGATTACTCTTGGGTGAATGATTTGGATGTTCTGACACTGGCCTTTATAAAGGACTTATCTTCGAATATGGTTGCTGCTAATCATATAGTACTGCAGGACCACAACTTTAGTAGCTCCTGACTGAGAAGTCGGGTCTGGCTCCAGTTGAATGAGGAGCTCTCAATTCCCCCCCTTCCTCTCAATTGAATACAGCCACGAGGTAATTTCGTGATATAACCTGGAATAAAAGGACAACCATATTCCATGTAGAAGTCTGCCTTAATTCACTCACCCACAAACATTATCAAGTCTTACCCTTTTTCAGATATTCTGCTAACAAGTTGCACAAGACCTAAAATCTCTTTGCCTACAGTCCGTTCAAGTTGATCATTTCTTCTCTGTATTGATTCCCTGTTAGTGTCCACAGTCCATTCTTGACTTCCATACGATAATCAGGTTAAGTACAAAACAGCATGTGACCTATTGATTACTTCTTTCTAACTTCTCCTGTACGTTTATCACATGATCTTTGAACAGTGTGTCACTCCAGAAGAAATACTAATTTAAATCGCTACTAACACTTACTGTCGTAATTTGTTACAATATTTGCAAACACTATACACATTTTTTCCAGTTCGAACATGTCTGCAAAACTACACACATTCATAAATGGGTCAGTATGGCACAACACATTGGTTTCACTTTCCACTAGCACTCGAACAAATAATCTGGTTAATCACAGGTTAATAATTATCAAAATAAGCAAATAAACATATCTTTCTTACCCTCAGGTAAATATATTCATACTTACTCAAGCTGAACTGGCCTTCTAAGGGATCTTAGATCTGCTTTCAGAACAGAAGGCGAAGACTTCATCTTTCTATCTTCCCAATGCTGTCAGCTCGGTGCAAATTTTTGAATCGTATGGCCCCGATAGTACCACCTTGTTACTATTTATAGAACTACATCCACCCAATCGGAGGAAAAGTCTAAAAGTTAATTTTTGAGACTTATGCGGTTCTGAGCGTGTTTGTATTATCTGACTAATTTTAAATATTTTATATAACAATTATTAGTGGACCGATTTTAGTTATCAAAAGTGATAATCAAACGGCCAATTGTTCTCTATCGCTCTATATGGATATTACTTAGTTATTTCTTTGCATTTTAATCTGGGTAATTTTTAAGTAATTAAATTTGGCATTACCCTGATGTGAAAATATCACTAAAATAAATGTTTCTACTACAATAACATTTTATTATGCGTGAATATTTATACTTATGTGTTAAGCAGTATCAGCGCTATAATTTTAGATATTTCCTTCTGTTTAATTATCTTTCGTTGTTAAGAAATAAAATATCTTCGTTCGGTCAAAAACACAAAATAGGCAATGTTACCAAGTTAAAAGGTTTCTTTATCCTTACCAAATAAAAAAGAAGCACTCTGATTGGTTGTTAAATTTGTACTATGCTCCTAGATAATTGTGGGTGGGCGGTAACTTTTTACTTGTTCCTAGACAAATTCAAATACACTAGATAACTTTTGGGCGGTAAATTTGACTGGGGTCTTAGACTACGTTCAAATACTATAGTTATTTTTTTGATTCAAATATTATAGCTAGTTTTTGAGCGGGGAATTTGAGCGTGGTGTCATACAGATTAAAATTTTTTACGACAGAGTCTTGGCTGCAAAATGTCTTTGAAAATTCATTTTCTGGATTCTCATCTGGATTTCTTTATGTCAAACAGTGGAACGGTCAATGATGAGCATGGTGAACAATTTCACCAGGACATTGCTGCTATGGAGACAAGGTATCAAGGCAATTGGAGCCCTTCAATTTGTAGCCGCGTATACCGTAATTTTCTTCAGATACAGACTATATCCCACTACAAAAACAGAAAGAGGCACAGATTAACATATAAATTTAATTCTTATGAGAAACAGAAGATATTAAAAAAGTTTGACACAGATTTTTAATTAGGCTAGCTTCGCTTGTAGATGCCACAGATTGGTCATGTGATATCCCCAACCAATCGTAAGGCTCAGTATTGTTCTGCCGGCAGGAATGTAGCACAGACGCCATTCAGTCAGAGAAGGCAAGCGAATCCTAGCAGACATGTTTTAGTCTAGCGCTGTGAAATCATTAGTTGAAGAGATCAACTTTAGACTTTTTCATCCATTGTGCATTCTAGGATGTTGTGTGATATTGTGTTTTCAGAATATTGTAAGTATTGACTACAAATGATTTCACTTGGTTAGTAGATCACACAGCTATGTCTACGGCAGACTTAGGTTCGAATATTCAAATGAGAAAATGAAACCTAAAACTTTGTGGAGAGAAAATGCTCTATGAATTTGAGAACAGTAAACATGGATTACCACATCAAAAGAAAAGAAAGCTTTTGTATAAAGCACTATACTGAAGAGCCGGCAGTATATTTGCGAGGACAGAATCTAAATACTCAACGTGGGAATACAGTAGAAACAAGGAGACAGTCTCATGAATAAATGAAGATTTAGAAAAGGTACAAAAGGAATTTTGCATTAATGAAGTGGTACCAGATTTGTACATTGCTGTAAATTGTTGCATTATCCAAGACCTTGTTGCATTTGCACACATCATTTCTTATTTGGTGCCTAGTGACCAGTCCTCTATAAAAGAGCAGAAGAATTAACGAAAAATGGACCTAAGGAGAAAACACCAGAGACAGGCCTACATGCAGCCCCGACAATTCAACAAACGTTTTCGCAGTGACACCCCGCACTACCCATCACAGTTTACCAACAGAACCGAAGATGTATTCATACCACGATACCAAGATATACGAGAATCGAGTTCGTATCCACAGACTGAGGCAGTCTTTGCTTATGACTCAAAACTGGGACGCTATTGTTATTTTCGAAACGTGAACGAAACTCCTTCACCTGACACGAGACATTAAACACACATGTTCCCCGCCAATGATTACAAGTTTCACAATAAAAGACACGCCACCAGTGAAATTAGACATGAAAATCAAGGTAGAGGTTTGCAGAAACGAAGGTACCAGATTGAGACAGTCCCTAGTTCAAACCCCAGTCAAAACCACTCCTATGTTTCAATGCGAAAACCTCCACATTTTTATTCCCAAATATGTACAGATCAGCGCAGACCACGAAACAAACATTGGGATACACTGAACAAACGAGCCCATAGAATATCTGTTCAAAATTTTATAAATGAAGTTAAAACTAGAAAGACCTGGAAGTTCCAGAACATAGCATCAAACAACGGTCAAGGTTGTCTCCTAACAACAGAAGATGGCTTTCGTGCTTACATCAAACCACCCAAACAATGGAAAAAACCATTTCACAGACATCACAGAGTTGATCTTGAGACATCAGATCAGACGAAAAGAACCCCCATTACCAATGTTAGACCCAGTAAAATCTGTAACCAAGTACGTAAAACGAACAGGATTTGTGTGGGCACACAAACAGAAATCGTTAAGTCAAGTCAAGCACATGCATCCTTTACAAACACTCGAACGACAATAGCCACTCAAACGGAAAAACATATACCAGTGACAAACGAAACCAAGACGATTCGTGCCAGAACACATACAGAAATAAACACTGTAGCCCTACACTCAGAGTCAAAACGGAATAATAGAGTCGTGAAATCAGTTGAGAACAATGGTTCTAGAGATAATGATCTGATCAAGACACAGAGCATGAGTGGAACGGTTGATCCAGGCGTAAATGAAATCAAGAAGGCAATAAAACATACCCTAAAAGGAGCCGATCTTCACACCTTAACATCACGGAAGGTACGGAAATTGCTAGAGGCAAAATTTGATACAGACTTTTCAGAACGACGACAAGAATTTCACAACCTTGTAACCGAAATACTGAATGAAGATGAAACTGAACTGAAAATAATAGAACAACACTTCGATCCTGACACAGTGGTCCAAAACTCCAATGAACATGTACACGACACAATATCATCTGTATCGGACTCAGATAGCGGTATCGATTCAATATTCAGCACCCCACCATTACAACTACTCACCACTGTCAAGTCATGTTTTCCTAAGCCTCAGGATTCGCCTCCTGTCACCAAGTGCATAGAATTGCAACAGAACGATGTAAGGCGAATAGTCAAGGCGAAACGCTATCATGTTCCAAAACCAAGCCGAGAAGTATTAGCCTCAGCTCAACTTGTCAAAAACAACAGTGTGCAAATTACTGCGCCCACTGTAGACGGTGTTAACATACAGCAGAACCAGGTCAGACGAAAAATCAAGGCGAAACATACGCCTGCCTCAAAACTAACAGATGTTCCAGCCATGCAAACCCCAACCACATTGAAACCATCATCGCCCTTGTGGATGTCCTCAGAGCCCCAACAATCAGCAAATGCAGTGTCGCCTACCACACCCATCACCACTGCTACTCAATATGATCCTCGCCTGAGCAGTCGGGAAATTGCAATGTTGGTGTTGACTAGGCTTTTCTAAAAAACATGCCCAAGTGTCTTCATGTACATGCCATCCCATGTACGGTCAACGCTGATGTGAATTTTTTGTACTAACGCTTTTAAATGTACTCTATTTTCAGACTATGTGACTATGTTTCAAAGTGACAGTCCTAGATTGCCTTATTACAGTGTGAGATGTCAAAGCCAAACCCAGAAAGTTGTTCCCCGGACATAATCTCCTGATGACCAGCGAACACTCAAGAACAGCCCACAGAGGATTCTAGTTATACATTTTATGGTTTTGTGAAATAAAGATGACACAAAAGATACAATGTTCCTTGTTTACAGACACCCTCATTAGTCAGACAGTTTTTGATGTTTGAAATGTTAACTTACACAACCTCACTTATAGCACATGTGTCCCACTGATTCTGCTGTAACATTGATCTACACTTTTGTAACTGATCATATTCCACGCTTCATTCACTTGACTTCTTGTCCTTACAGTTCCAGAGCCCAGTGATTCATTGTCCGTGCATCTTAATGCAGGCAACCCTTGCACGAGAAATTTTCTTCTTACCTGATACTAATATCTTTGTTCCCAATTATCTTACCTCATCTAATATATATCACTTAGACCCATTACACTGACACCACTATGACATCTGTAATTATTATTGCATGCTATCCTATTTTCTCCACAGGATTTATTTATTTTAGCATGTTCACAAAATTTTGTTTACTTCGCATAAGAAATTTTATATCCAACCTTTAATTCACTATTGTAAGATTTTCCTCACTCCACTATCATTTCTCCTTAACTTACTATTTTTCTTTCCACTATTTTGAAGATGACATTCTAGACATGAGTTTTTCTATCCAAATCACTTTCCATCCCTTCGAATTACAATAATGTTGTAATCAGGAGATCCTAAAATTTTTCCCCTAGCTATCAAGAACTTCCAGTACCCTCTCCTCACTCCTTATTGGCAGCAGTCACCACTATGTTAATTATTTTCTGACCTTATCTATTGCTTGCAGCCCTACTGTTTAGAATTGGTGGTATCTCTAGTGTTTAGAGAACTGTTTATTATCATTCTCTTGTAATTGTGATACATTGTCAGAAAAGAATCGAAATTTTGACATATTGCAAACAGAAAATGCAAAGAAAAGAAATCAAACAGAAAATGCAAAGAAAAGAGAAATGAAACTGAAAAAATGAAAAAAGAAATGAAATTGAAAAGAAAAAATGAAAAGAGAAAAGACATAAAGAAAAAGATAAAACATTTTGAATGATTTTATAGAATGTGTTATCTGTTTATATGCCACCCTCACACATTTTGATGATATGATGATAAGCCAATATTGTAAAACATTGACTGCCCTGATGTTAGCAGCCGACATAAAAGAAAAGAAAAAAAAAGAGAAAATAAATCACCATATCAGAGTGAGCAACTAGTTTTTGTTCATACTGCCTATGCCAGTCATACCCCTCCCAGCATGATCTCTAATACTCCAGTAATATTTGTTGACGCTGCCTTTGCTCAATGTTAAAGAAATGACATTTGCACATGCTGACTTAGCAAATGAAATACCCCTCCATAGCATTTGTATATGCTGAACCCACATTAAACACCCATTACCGGATGATACCACTGATGTCCTATTTCAGGAAGAAGCAACTGTTTAGTGATGATGAAGATGTCATTTTCTATTATGGTGAAATTTTATGTTGACAACTAATGTTTTGCTGTGCGGTTTATGCACTAATGCTCACATTGAAATAATGGAATGAATAATTTGAGGTTGTTATGAAATAACAGAGAAAATAATTGAAATTTTCTGGGTTCCATGAACATAGAACCAATCGGAGGAATATCATTGCTGCATATGAGAACCATAAATGTATGGATCATTATTGGACAAGAGACACAAATGAAATATGATAATCCTGTGGAACAAAAAGTGTTAAGGACACAATGGAGATTAAATGAGAAAAAGAGATTGAATGCTGATGCACCCAGAAAATAATGGAACCATATGAGATTTGGATCACTCATGGACAAAGGATATACAAATGGACTATGCATATCCCATAGAACCGCAGAGGTTAAAGACACAATAATAATAATGGAATAAAATGATCATATTATGGGAAAGAGACAAGAGATTGTTAATATCTCCACATTTTGGGAGAATAATTTTGATATTTTTGCCACTTGCCTTATATTGTGAACCTGATTATAATAAGATGAATGCACATGAATATTGCTTGCTACTGGTTATATTAAAATGCTTATGGTATTTTAAATTAAATAATACAACAAATCAGAGGATTGAAATATGATTGAGACATTGTGACAATACTGAGCTTGGATCACCCTTATGATATATGGACCAAGAACAATGTAACCCCACGGACTGACGTGTCATGGATCCATATACAATAAATGGATATAATATTATAAAAGAGTACCCAGATTGGACATCCATATTGCTGAATCACGGATTACCATTGGAATAAATGTACCCTCATGCCCAATAATAATAATTAACTTAAATTATTATAAATTTATGAAAATAAATTGATCATCTGGCTGTAGCAGCAGATGTTATAAACACCATAGAGTTCTGAAAAACCTTCGACTGGTGTTGACAATGTAAATGTTATATATATGATTGATTGTATGATGTGTTGTTGAAAAAAAAATATTGACAGCTCATAAGGTTCACTAAGGATATATTTCTGGTTATAACAAGAGAACTAAACCGGATCCCCATTGCATGGAATTTTGGAATGCTATAAAGAACAAAGGAAAGAAAAATGTTACACTATACCCATGGAACCAGAGATCAGTAAGGATACATAGTAGCCAGAGTGCCAGGAACCTTGTCTTGAGAAAAGAAGAAAAATGGGAATATAACAAATTTATTTCAATGACATATAAACATATTCTGTTAATGATTGATTGAATAAGTTGATGTATGAATATTGCAACAAAGTTAGTGCATAGTTGATTTTTGCAAAAGACTAGTAATAATACATAATAATTTTAAGCTATGGCTCACATATGAGAATGACGTGCTGACAGAAAACAGGAAAGAAAAAAAAGAAAGATTTCAAACAATTAGAAATGGTTGAGTCATAAATGGACAGGATCACTACCAGACCCATTACCTGTGTGGATATTGGAGACAAACATCACATATTTTGAGAAAAAAATATATAGAACATTCTCTACAGTGATAGACTTGGAACGAATTTATACACTTACCATTCGGATAATGTCAAATACAGGAAACATTCAGACACAAATAAATAAGAATAAGCTATGAGGTTTTAATGCTTTTATTGTGAACAATATGATTGCATGTAAACATGTAAATGGTTACATTATAATTTAGAAGTCTTCACCCATATGACTAGCAATGTTTTTTTTATATAATAACAATGACCAAACAGGTCATTTACTAGAAAAGAAAATATGATGGATAACCAAGGAAGGATAAACTGTTTTATGGGAAAAAGATCAACATGACAATAAGGATGTGGACACCTTCAAAATCTCTATGAATAAACTGTAAAATACTTGGAATCAAAAGAATAAATAAACTACACCCATGATTATGGAACATCAGGAAGAAAATAACTTCAACATTGTTAGAGTACTTGAAGCCTTGGGATATGAAACCAATGGCAGGAAGTGAAATGATATTACATCCTGCTCCCCACAATGACTAATAATATGTTGTCAACATGCATTTAGTTATGATTAAGTTATACAAATATGATATACTATTGCTCATATTACCCAGTGTTGCCACTTGTCACATTTTTTTGAGTGATGACCTTATAAATGTTTCCAAGATTTTATTGGTCAGTGTTGCCAATTTGAAAATTTGATGAAAAATGTTGTAAAATGCTGGATAGTTAAAAATTTTTTGAAGTTGATGTCCATCCCTAAGTTTTTATATGGAAGTTGAACTCATATAGACATAGGATCCCAGCGTAAGAATTAGGTTAAATTTTTCCGAACCATTTTTAGACTTAGAAAATTTTTTGAACTTTAAATTTTTCTGAACATTTTTTTTTTAACTTTAGAAATTTTTGGGATAATTTTTTAAGATTTGATAGTACTCAAATGTATCCCTACGGGATACATTTGCAGGGCCCCGGGATCTGTATGTAGCCGCGTATACCGTACTTTTCTTCAGATACAGACTATATCCCACTACAAAAACAGAAAGAGGCACAGATTAACATATAAATTTAATTCTTATGAGAAACAGAAGATATTAAAAAAGTTTGACACAGATTTTTAATTAGGCTAGCTTCGCTTGTAGATGCCAAAGATTGGTCATGTGATATCCCCAACCAATCGTAAGGCTCAGTATTGTTCTGCCGGCAGGAATGTAGCACAGTCAGAGAAGGGAAGCGAATCCTAGCAGACATGTTTTAGTCTAGCGCTGTGAAATCATTAGTTGAAGAGATCAACTTTAGACTTTTTCATCCCTTGTGCATTCTAGGATGTTGTGTGATATTGTGTTTTCAGAATATTGTAAGTATTGACTACAAATGATTTCACTTGGTTAGTAGATCACACAGCTATGTCTACGGCAGACTTAGGTTCGAAGATTCAAATGAGAAAATGAAACCTAAAACTTTGTGGAGAGAAAATGCTCTATGAATTTGAGAACAGTAAACATGGATTCCCACATCAAAAGAAAAGAAAGCTTTTGTATAAAGCACTATACTGAAGAGCCGGCAGTATATTTGCGAGGACAGAATCTAAATACTCAACGTGGGAATACAGTAGAAACAAGGAGACAGTCTCATGAATAAATGAAGATTTAGAAAAGGTACTAAAGGAATTTTGCATTAATGAAATGGTACCAGATGTTTTACGCAAAGTGTTAAATGCTGTACATATGCCTGTATCATAGACATTGTTGTATTTGAAAAAGTTAAGTTTTGCAAGTAAAGACTATTAAAAGTTATTGCTGTGAAACCCAATGCTGTTGAAGAATCATATGCTTGCAGTTGGCCATCATGCAAATAAATCAATGTATCATGTAAAACTTATCGCTACAGGTGCAACATAAATAAAACCCATCTGCTCTAACATAAAACATCCTAGAGGATTATCCCAGAACCTGGAAAACTCCTGTAAGACTGTAAGAGAGCAATTACCAACTCTAGCAGACCAGCTAGTATCTAAACTTAACACTCTCTGCAAAAACAGCAACCCCCAATTCCCTGCCCCGGCCACACATCCTTGCTGATTACTGTTGGACTGTGACAAGAGACACCTCATCGGTTGACTACAAGAAGCAAGCAAAGAGAGCTCGAACAGCGACTGAATAATGACGGAATGGGTTCAAATGTGCCTTTTTAAAACATGATATGTGAACTTTAAATAATGTTTTTATTTTTTCTATCATTTTATGTTGAAATATCAATTAATTGAGTATGTAATCACCATTTTTATAATGCTAAAGTAGAAAGACTAGCTGTTCACCCCAGAGAATTAAACAAGCATACATTATTTGTATTACTGTAATGTAAATTCATCATTTAAAAAAAAACCAGAGCCAATTGGTGAGTTTCATTATGATATTTAAAATCAGCATGTCAAAATCAATAAGAAATAGTATATTTAATTTCTGGTACAAATAACTTTTGAAAATTTGTTGACTAGTGTTACAGACCCATCACACAACGACATCATTATTCCCAACATTTTCATTTATCAGTTGATCAATTTACAGTTCTGCTTTTCCATTGCCCCAAGCTCTGCATTCTCTGCCAAGGCTGATGATGACCTGTTGGTAGGTCGCGAAGTTCTCACTAGACCTACTCCACTCCTCTCCCTTGAATATGTTTTCACCTGTGGCCACCTATCAAATAGTTGACTCAGCATGCGCAATCTATGACATCTCCTTCTTTATTTGAACGCCCTTGATGTCAGCTGTGTTAATGTGTTGGGGATGACTTTTATCTGTGGTTACTCGCATGTAGGCTTTTACCTGAGCCATCCCATATCTGGATTTAATAGACACAATCCAAGCATATACCGCATCGTCACAATGGGGATATCTCGCGTACAGCCCAAGACTAAACGCATCCCGTCATTTTTAATGCGTTCCAGTCGTTCACATTGCGATACGGACAGCGTGAGTATTCCCAGGCCATACTCAGCTACTGACAAGACCAGAGGATGATATAGAAGAATCAGAAGTCTCTACTGGAGGTGCGCAGCAGCCATTTTTGCATTTCTGTATGATGTGATCAACATGGGACTTGTATGATAGTCCGCGATCGAAAGTAACTCCAAGATATTTGAGCTTGTTGTGTCTTTAATTAACTGCCCATTGAGAGTAATGGCTGACAATATAACTGCACTGGTTGATGGAGTTTCAGGCAGCCACCTCAGTGCTGCAGTAACTGCCTCTACCTCAATTTTCATACTGGAGGTTGTTGTCATGTAATCTCCACTCTGTTAAGCAACGACCCTGCCCTTTATTCTCGCAGAGAAGTCCCATCCTGATTTCTTACCATGCACTACAGACCCATCAGTGTACACTTGTACAATTATTAATTTGTTTCACAATAAAATGGACATGATTCTTGTCTCTTATTAACTGGTTTTTGTGGTGCGCATTTTGCACTGTTCAGAACCGATGCTGCACGCTATGATAAGAAAACCAAACTGACGTTAAAGAAACTTCTGGTCGTCCGTTTACATTAATGTTTCAGCTAATTATAAAACACAAATTTATTGTTCAAATAATAATTATCAGATGTATGATGGGTTAAACACTGGCTGTGTAGAATCTAGCAAATGGAAGATAGCCCAAGAATGAGGTAGGTTAGAAACTAGCATGTGTCACTCACTATCATCATTTCTATTTTTACTTTCGCTTAAATCCATGACTTAAGGGGTTTATTTTGTGTGGTTTTTAGATGATATTTTTTACAAGCATGTTAAATATTTTAAAATATATTAAACCTATCAGTATTATATGTCATTATGTTAGTATAATACTAGTCATTCTGGGATTTCTTTTGCCTTGGTTGAGTAGCAATAGGTTAATTACCTAATTAGACGCATACAAAATAGCTCAAATTGACATTCACTGCAATAATCAAGGGAGGAAAAACTAGTAATGCAGAATGTACGAAACAGTGGCTTTTATTTAAAAGTATGTCTAATTTTGTATATAATTAGAATAAATTAGACGAATCTGATCATAAATTAATTAATAAAAATTAAATGAATTATTGGATAACAGGGGCAATTACTGTGCATGTGTACATGATGATGGCGACATTACAAAATCACCTATAAAATCTTTTAAAAATGCATGAAACCAATGCGTATTTTGCATCAATATGGTAGAAGATGAATACATTGTGTGTCGGTGGTATTCGTAGCAATAATATTTTACAATGTAATTATCCACGGTAAAATTATAGCAGAATTTGTCGCAAAAATGTAGAGAAAATCAGAGATTCAAGAATTTAAAAGTTAGCTCATTAAAATAATAAACAAATGTACTTTTATTTAACATACTTTCCAAGAATGTACATATTTGGAAAGAAAAAAATTAAATGATTCTGACAACAAATACATTATTTAAAGAATTTTTCAAAAAGTACGTAGAATGCTGGCAATAATGGAAACCGTATAATTAAAAAAACAAAGATTACTGTTAATGAAACAAACAAGATTTGACACTAATAATCATATCATATTAAATGAGTAAAGAAATAGAAAGTATCAAGAGTGTTTTAGGACTTATGTTATTCAAATAGGCAGTTTCTATTTTTCATGAACCAAAGAAACGTTTTACGTGCACTACATTTTGTTTGCATTTTATTTTTCAATGCCTAGAGTTGTCCAACAATATTTACAATTTTGTCGTGTAGTTAAGAAGCTTTAGTGAATATGTTTCTTATTAGATAACAAGATGTGAATAACAGTTCTCAATAATAAAAATGAGACAGCAGGAAAGTCTGAAGGAAAAACAGATAGAAGACGGCGAAAAGAGAAGATACTAGACAATCTGACATCATGACACGGACAGACGTCGGCAACTGTCACATAATCGCCTCCCCTGCTTTTTTGCAAAACATTTTGTTTCTTTCTGATTATTCAATTATTCTTCATAAAATTTATTTTTACTGTTATTTATGAATAAATATGCTCAGTCTTACTATAAACATACTCTGATAATATTCTTTTAGTAAATCTTAAATTTATGCCAGTCACGCCTAGAAAAATAAATAGACAGGTTCAATAATCCGGGAAGGGACACCAATTGTCACATAATTGCCTCCCCTGCTTTGCAGTAGTGGTCTAACAGTGTCCAGAACTCAAAAGTATCTAATATGGGTCTTCAAATGTGTCTACCTTCGCACAAGATTACTCTTGGCAGAGTTTGAGATAGAAGGGTAATGACGCTTCTATTTCAAGGGAGATTTCATAAGATACGTCAGTAGTCAAGAACAATGGTGCTTTGGGCACGGCAATTGTTAACTTATATCTGATCCGCCGTCTTTTATGAAGAATTAGGCAATTATTAATTTCAGTTCGTTCTTGCCCCCACCCTGATTTACTCGTTGGAATTCTTATTATTATGGTATAGCTCTGTTTTGAGTGTATTTAGTAAATTGAGACAAACATGCAATACATTCAAAATGATTAAATCGACGTTAAATTTGTATATTTACAAATAACAGATTTAATTCTCACTTAGCTTTTAACAAGGTTTTAAAGAAATGAATAATATTTATCAGAAAATTATCATCACTGTTGCGATGTAATGATGGGTTCTAAAAGAGGTCACTTGGCAGCTTTCATGTGTTACTTGGCTGTCAGTGCCGGATCTGCTCCCTCTGATATTTTGGTTCTTAGTAGACTGAATTTCTGATCCCGCTCGTCACTGGTCAAGGTTGTAGAGCGCAGCACGTTACCAGAAGTGCCAGGCATTGTCTACAAAGTTGGTCTCTCGTCTTTAAGCCCTGTCTGATGATGGTATCTAGCTCCGACTTTTGTCCACTTGTTCCCTTCTTGTTCCAGATATAGTACCCTCCCTGGTACCACCAAGCCAATCTTGGCTGACAGACTGTTTGCTCAGAGAAGTAGGTTAAGGCACTAGCAGATGCCATTTTCTCACGCGTTTTGGTGGTCGTTACTTTAACAATAAATTCCCACTATGACTCCGTGTTTTCAGTTTCCTCAGATACCGGTTTTAATTATTAAAATGATAGAGTTTTCCTGTGCTATTTAAGTCCTTCAAAATACCCCAACGAAAGTCCTGTCTGATAAATGAATCTGATCTAACTTCTATCAGTCTGGTGACCGTCTTGGTAAGCGACGCTCACAGTGAACTAGACTTGAAAAAAGCTAGGTTATATTGCCTGTCTTCCTCCACATTTGTTTGTTACGATGCTAAGCAAAGCGTAATGCGCCAATCGTTTCAAACATGCGTGTTTTTGCGGTACTTCAAAATCATTTCTGCCTGATATTCTGTGTGTGAAGCAAAATGTCACATATCCCATATATGGCAGTAAAACATCTGATTGCATTCTCTGCAATGCCTACAAGTACACAATCTTATTTTCATCTAAAGTAATCTGTTTACCCGTCGCTTGTGCACACAAATCCGTCTCTTTACCATCTTCACAAGTGTGACTCGTATTGCCTTATCATTGCTTTACCAAAGTCGCTGGGGCGGTTTTAGTGTTGATCTGTAGTCTGATATCGGCCGCACCCGAGATTAACCAACACGATTGTCGGGTAATATTATTTCAGCCGTTCCTCAGAGAGGAACGGGTAACCAAACAGAGATGACGACTTATCACTGAGAGGAGTGTAAGAATGTTTTAAAATACAAAATATATGTTACATAGCAGAGAAAGAAAAAGGTAAGGACCACTGAAAAGCACGTAACCAGTACTCACTTCAATTGAAAATGAGGACTGCCGTAATGGAAAAAGGATCGAACCCAAAAATCCCGTAACAACAACATAATTGATAAATAGTACTGGAGACAGAACGTTTGTGTGACACATTGTCACTTACGCCTTTAGGCCTTGTACTTGAAGAAGAAGAAAAAGATAAAGCAATAGAAGAAAGAAGCAGAAGAAGAAGAAGAAGAAGAAGAAGAAGAAGAAGAAGAAGAAGAAGAAGACGACGACGAAAAAGAAGAAGATGAAGGAGGAGGAGGGGAAGCAGAAGAGCAATAAGAAGCAGAAGAAGGAGAATAGGAAGAAGAAGACGAAGAAGAAGAAGAAGAAGAAAAAGAAGAAGAAGAAGAAGACGAAAAAAAGAATAAGACGCAGAAAAAGAAGCAGAAGAAGAAGAAGAAGAAGAAGAAGATGATGATGATAATTAGGAAAAAGAAGAAAGTAGCAGAAAAAGAAGATGAAGAAAAAGAAAAAAAGATATTGTTGTAGAATAAGTCTTCGGATTTTAGTTAACATAACTCCGCATAGTCCGGTCCCAAGCCCGGCTGAAAAAAGGAGGAGGGCGGCCTGCATGGAGGCCGTAAGGAGGCAGCCCCTCCACCATGCAAAGGCACAAAAGGCCAATCACCTGTTTGGTTTAAACTTTTGATTATGAAAACTACAAGAGAGAAAACCGGACTGATTCGAAAGGCGACGAACTGGAACGGACTACGACTTATGGAACGTAGAACACAAGAAGTATAAATGGGAAAGAAGAGGAGCTGGTGGAAGAGATGAGAAAAGCAAAATTAGAAATCCTGGCTATAACAGAAACAAAGAAAAATAAACAAGGAGTCATGGATCTCGATGGCCACAGGCTGCTCTACAGTGGTGTACCCACATCTGAAATAGCTAAAGGGGCCGTGGGTTGCGTTGTGGCCAAAAACCAAAAAGATAGCATCAAGGGATGGAACTTTGTCTCGGAGCGCATTATGGTTGTAAAACTAAAAGACGGAGAAACCATAGTCAACCCGGTCATAGTGTATGGGCTAAATGAGGATGAGAGAGCAGAGGTCAAGGAGGAATTCTTCGAGCTGCTTCAATGTACAGTGGATGACTGCCTAGATGAAATTAACATGTTCGGAGATTTCAATGCCAGAGTTGGAAATGACCATGCTAGATGGGGTGGAGTTATCAGAAGATATGGAGAAGATACTCTCAATGACAATGGAAATCGACTCCTTAGATTCTGCAGTGAGCAGAATCTGATTATTACAAACACAAAGTTCCCCCACAAGCGCATACATGCATACACTAGATGTGAACCAACAAAGAATGAGAAGTCAGTGATCGACTATGCCATTATTAGGAGCAGCTCATTAAAATAAGTCCGGGATGCTAGAGTCTGGAGGGGGCCAGAGATTGGAAGTGATTACAATCAAAATAACAACTAAAAGAGTTGCTCATCCTACGAACTGTCCAACATCACGCACGAAACTAAGTAAACGAACGGGAGAAGTGAGCATTAAGACCTACAAGCTTAGAGAGCCAGAAATTAAGACCAGATATCAGGGGCTTATTGCTGCAACGGTGAGCAACACCGAAGAATAACCTGATGAGTTGGAAACCTTCTGACTCAAATTCAATGACATCATAAAGACAGCTGCTGCAGAAAAATGTGGTAAGGCCCGACATGGGAGTAAGAAAAAGAGGACACCTTGGTGGACAGAGGAAGTCAAAGAGAAAATAAGAGAGAAGAAAATGGCATGGGAACAATACGTAGGAGCTAAAACCTCAACAGGACAAATGGAAAAATATAGAGAATATGTGACACTCAGAACAGAAGCATAGAACAAGGTGCTAGTAGTAAAACAAAAGTCATGGGAAGAATTTAGAGAAAAGCTAGAAACAGATGCCCAACAAAACCAGAAATTGTTCTATAAGACCCCAAAGAACACAAGGAAGGAAAAACAATGCCCTCTCAAATTCATAAAGGACAAGCAAGGCAAACTTCTTACTGCTCCGAAGGAAGTAATGGAAAGATGGAAAGAATATTTCTCAAAACTCCTTGATGGTGACCATGGTGAAGCATCAGAAATTATAACCACTAGCACAGAAGAGAAAACCAATGATGGTGAAGATGACATAAAGATGGAAGAACTGAAGGCAGCACTGGAGACAATCAAGATGGGTAAAGCAGCAGAGCATGATGGTATAACACGAGAAATGGTTAAGTACATGGGAGCTTCAAGCAACCTATTACTCTTAAGGGTCCTACAGGCAGCTCGGTTCAACAAGACCATACCACAGGATTTAGAGATTGCCATCATAACACCAATTTTCAAAAAGGTTGACAATCGGCAATGTGGAAACCATAGAAGCATATCTCTTCTCAGTGTCCCTGGTAAAATCTACTCTAGAATCCTAGAGCAGAGACTTTGACGCCTTGCCGAGCCACAATTAGATGAGGTCCAGTGCGGATTCCGAGCACACCGAAGTACTCAAGACCTAATCTTAACACTCGGACAGCTGAGTGAAAAGGCCCTTGAGTATAGAGTGAGATTCATCTTTGTTTCATAGATCTGGAAAAGGCGTTTGACAGGGTCCCCTGGAGCAAACTTTGGGACTGTTTGGCAAAGAAGAACATTCCTGCACCACTGATTCATGCTGTACAGAGCTTCTTCAAGTCTTGCAGAAATTATGTGAGGACTACAAACCATAAGTCAGAACTCGTAGTTCAGGACCACCACTGGTGTAAGACAAGGTGCTTTCCTGTCACCTTATCTTTTCATACTCCTCATGGAGGTTGTCATCAAGGCATGCATGGACAGAACAAGAAAGTATTCAGTGGGGTACTGGATGATGAGACAAGTCTGTATTTCAGAGCTGGCATTTGCTGATGATGTTGCCCTGATTGCTTAATCAGAGGCACATCTCCAATCCAACCTGCAAATTTGGAAGGAAGAGCTGGAGAAGAGAGAGGTGGTCATAAGCAGCTCTAAAACAAAATCCATGGTGATATCACGAGAAGAAAGAAGACATCAGATTAAGCTGGGAGAACAGGTCATGGAGCAGGTCGACCACTTTAAATACCTCGGAGCTATTATAGACTGAAAGGAAGGCATCAAAGAAGAGTTGGCCACTCGAAAAGAAGCAGCTGAGAGACTTTTTCAGGCCATAAATCGAGGATTCCTCAGCAAGAGAGAGGTTTGTAAGAAAACGAAGATGGCTTTATACCACTCCACATATGTCCCAGTCTTGACATATGGATGCAAGTCATGATCAATAACTACAACCTACAAAGGCCAGATCCAAACCTCAGAAATTAGGTATCTGAGGAAGGTGGTTGAAGTACAAGAAGAGACATGGTCCGCAACCAGACGGTACGTCAAGTCCTAAAATATCACCCCCTGCAGACCCAAGTAGAACAGTCCCAACTAAGATGGTTTAGCCATGTCTGCAGAATGGGAGAAGATCGGCTATCTCGACAAGCATGAGAAACAAAGAGCCCGAGATCCAGACCCCAGGACGACCCAGAGTCCGCTGGGAGGACAACATTAGACAATCTTTGAAGGACCGAGGACTAGAATGGAACCAGGCCAGAAGGAAGACAGCAGATAGGATAGTCGGCGCTCTTTCTTCCAAATCTTTACACCTCGCTGTAGAAGGGGAACGACTAAGTAAGTATTTTAGTTAACATGACGAAAAACGCCGACACTAAATGTGCTTATGTATGTATCATTTCGGCAACTATGGAAGAGTAGTGTGACGGGTTGGTTGGTGTGTTTGCTGCTGTTCCTTCGTTCTTCTATTATTGATTGAAGAGTAAAGTCACTCTCTAGATGTAGTTAATGTTTGGTATTGATGGTTAGCTCTGACCATCAGAACATCCCTTCGACGTTCTGATTTGCATATTATATATTAGTTGATTTCCCTTGTGGGAGAGCTATCGTGCTGGAAAACGTAAACATTTACAGCTGTGAACCAAACCCGAAACGTAAGTAAAAGATCAAGCCTTCTGTTCTGAGTCCACATGTATTGAGGTTCATACAAAAGACGATATCCGACATTCACAAAACTTCATGTACAGTTCAGCATAACAATGAATTCCAAATAATATCAGTAAGTATCCGTCCGTGTCAAAACAATATGTCAGATGAACATCGTGGCTATATACGTGCGCTGTTGTAGTCAACAGCCAGAAATGAGCGCATGAGTTCTTGACAGCTACAATTTGAATCATAATGCGATTCTCCTTCCATCATTTAATTTAATTTAATTAATCTCATACTTAGATTAATATCCGAACTGACCCTGAGTTCTACATTGATTCATATATATAATATAGGCTATATACTAAGCCTTTTTTCCTTGGAAGAAATACAAGACACGACTTTCTTGCTTGACGGATAGCGTAACAAGGGCAATGTAACCAAGTCACCCAGCGTGACCTTCCCAACGCGAATGCGTCATAATCTCCGCATATATTTCGCGTTCAGTATACCGTAAAATATCGACATATTCTATAAATGTTAATGATCCCTAAACGTTGCGCACGGCTAAACCCCAGCAGACGCCGTCATTTAAAATAACACCGTAACAGATTTCCTGTCAGACGGGGGAAAAAAAATCTATTAAATAGATTTTTTTTTGAACAATATTAATCAAATTATCAAAAATTTAACAAAACCCGACGTATGACCTACGATGTTCTATCTAGAACAGTGTCGTGGTCATGTCAGTAATATCTTATAATAAAATCAACGTCATATCATACATATAACTTATATTAAACAAGGCAATGTCACTGTCACTAACTAATTAACTAATTAATTTGTTGTATGTATCGACTAACTAATAATGTGAGGTGTTATTAAAATTATTCTAACTAATTAAAATTAAAATAATTAATTATAATATGTACGTATGGTACTAACTAATTAATATCTAATTGAAGAAAATGAGAAATAGTATAAGAGAGTAAAAGAAATAAAAATTGAGAAGTACGGACAATTAAAACTAAATATTAAAGTATACATTAAATTAGAATGCGTGTGAAAATGAAGTGTAAGGATAGATACCTAATTAAATTAACGCAATCAGAAGAAAAGAACAGAAAAAATTCATACATTTTAACTATAAATATGAAATGTCATAATCTAATATCTATTACCTTAATAATTACACTAATTAAAAGGTTTAATTGGTGTGATATTATTTTGTTTCATCTTTTATTAGTATATTTTATTTTTTTATTTCATCACACTTAAACTTTATTTTATTACATATTAATTTAATAACTAGAAAATTTAACAATATCGGACATGAAGATCCAATCGTTGTTAACTCCTATTGACTTGTATGAAAGTTCATTAAAACCCAAGGTTCATATTATCGAATTATGATATGATTATCCAATCATCGTTAGTTCCTTTATTAAACTTTGAACGTAAATTGAATAAGTCATCACAGTATCTGTCCCTTCTACAACAGAGATTGTTCCTTTTTAACAGTTTTCAATCGAAATGAGTGATACGCAAAGTGGAAGTGAAGTCCAAATTTTCAAACGATCCGTAAAACTTGATATTTTGATCACAATAGTTTATTTCGAAATGTCCTTATTTAAGTAGGAAGTCCAACTGAAGTGTTGTATATTCTGACGTGGCATTAATACCGTTCATTGCAAATGTAATGCTTGATTAGTCAGAAAATTTTCTTGAAATAGTAATATTCATTCAGAATCCGTAGGATGTCTGGACAACGTATCGGCTATGACGTTCTCAGTTCCTGGTATCGACTGTATTTTGAACTCATATGGTTGCAACGCAATAGCAAATCGTGCAAGCTTTGGACTTTTATGGTTTGAACGACGTAATGCTGCCACAGATTTCTGATCAGTCTGGATCAGAAATGGAGATCCCAGCAAAAATTTTTCTAGTTTGGTAATTGCCCAGATTACGGCGAGCAATTCTCTGTCTACAGTCGAATATTTAGTCTCCGGAGGTTTCAGCTTGCGTGAGATATAAAGTACAGGGTGAAGGACATCATCATGATATTGGAGTAGACAAGCCCCGAGTCCGTAATTACTCGCATCTGTACGTAGAACAAACTTTTTAGAGGCATCTGATAATCTTAAAACAGGTGGGCATGAAAAAATGTTCAAGATAGTACGAAAAGTTTTGTCACATTCGTCTGTCCAATTTATCCTTAATGGCATGTTCTTCTTTAATAACGATGACAGGAGAGCCGTGATGGATGATAAGTGAGGTACAAATCTGCTATAGTATTGGATTAACCCTAACAAACTCCTAACCTGTTTCTTCGTTTGAGGAACAGATAAATTTAATATTTTAGAAACCGTACTGGGAATTGTTTGGATACGTCCTGATCCAATAATGTGCCCCAGGAATGTTATCTCATTACACGCTATTTGAATTTTAGTTGGTTTAGCGGTTAAATGGTTATCCCGCAATATTTCCAAAACTGATTTAAGACCCAAAAAATGTTCCTCAAATGATGAACTAAACAAACATATGTCGTCAATGTAGGTAATTATATCTGATCTACCTGCTAAAATTTTTCGCATCACGCGAATAAAGGTAGCTGGAGCATTCATTAGCCCAAAAGGCATCACGTTCCACTGGTAAAGACCTTGTGGAGTTGAGAATGCTGTGTGGTATTTGGCTCTTTCGGTTAGTGGAATCTGCCAATAACCTTTGGTTAAGTCAATTTTAGTGAAAAGTGTAGCATTGGATAGACGAGGAAGTAAATCGTCAAGGATAGGACGTGGTTCGCTATCAGGTACTGTCTGCGCATTAAGTTTCCTATAGTCAACACATAAACGTATGTTGTTGTCCTTTTTCCGGACAATGACTAAAGGAGAAGAAAATGGAGATGTACTAGTCTCAATAATACCTAATGATATCATCTGTTCGAGTTCCTGAGATGTCTTACTCAGAAAATGTAGAGGTACAGAATAAGGATGAACACGAATTGGTGTATCATCGTTAAGAATAATATCGTGACTAATTACAGATGTGCAACCCGGTACATCCGTTAACACATCTGGGAAAGATTGTAGAAGATCAGCAATGCGTTGATGCTGTTGCGGTGTAACCGTAGAAGAAATGGTCACATCACGCCAAGATTCAGTAGATTGGACAATAAGTACAGGTAAAGGCATCTGCACTTCAGGAAAAGAAGATTCTTCCTCCTGTATAACAGATAGATTAGAATAATGACAAGTAGATACCGTATTGTCATCTAGTTCATGAAAAATTGACTCTAAGTGTATAGGACGTGTATGAAATTGCTTGAGCATATTAATATGGAATATCTTTCTGTGTCCCTTGATATCTAAGACGTAATCAACGTCTGAAATTTTATCAGTAACCTTATAAGAACCAGTCCATGAGATCAATAACTTATTGTTATTGTGAGGGAGTAATACATAAGCCTCATCGCCTGGGAATAATTGGCGTAATCGTCTAGATCGATTTTGTATAGATCGAGCCTTAGCTTTTGCAGCCTCAGAAGAAGCTGTTGCCAATTGGCAAGACTCAAAAATATTATTCCGAAGATTAATCACATACTCATAAGATGACTGAGTGTCCGGAGTCATCTCTGCATCAATTAATAAATCTTTTATCAGTCCCATAGGACCTCTCGGAGGGGCACCAAAAACTAACTCAAAGGGAGAGAAGCCAGTTTGTTCATGTGGCACCTCTCGGTAAGCAAACAGGACAGCTGGGAGTGCTCTGTCCCAGTCCTGAGGGTGTTTAACAGTAACCTTATGTAAAAGTTGCTTAAGCGTACGGTTAAGACTTTCAAATGCACCGTTACTCATGGGATGATAAATGCTACTCAAATTCCTATCAATGTTCCAGGTTTTCATTACTTCCTTCATGGTATCGGATATAAACTGCGACCCATGGTCAGATAATAATTTTCTAGGAAACCCTATTCTAGAAAAAATTAGATGTAATGCATCAGCTACATCTGTGGTAGTGGTGGTCTTCAATGGAATGGCTTCTGGCCATCGTGTGCATAAATCAATGCACGTGAGAACAAATCTATGTCCTCTCGCAGATGGTAGAAGTGGACCAATTATATCTATGGCCATCTTGTCAAAAGGTCGTACTGAGATATCGCAAGCCAGAATAGGTGCCGTGTGAAAAGCTCTACGTGCTTTCACTTCCTGGCACGTAGTACAAGAACGTACATACTGCGAAATATCCCGTGATACTCCTGGCCAAAAGAATGAAGACAATACTCGAGATCGTGTTCGAGTATATCCCATATGATCTGCACACTGCGAATCATGCGCGTGTTGAAGAATGTACCGTCTAAAAGCAGCCGGTACCATCACTTGTTGTTTTACCTGTGATTTATCACTAAAACATCTAATCAGTATATTATTTTTAATAATAAACCAATGTTTGTTATTATTACCTGATGTTAAATTATCAACCTTATTAACTAGGTTAAAAAATTTATTTAAAGATTTGTCATTTTTTTGTTTGTTTGCAAATGATTCCCTGTCAATAGGTGAATTGACCTCAATATCCTCCTGTTTCTCTGCATCCATCTTATTATCATTGACACTTTCCATGAGCATAGTCTGAGCTCTAGTCGTCACGGCGTTTCCAGTGCATAGATTGTGTCTCTCCCATTCAATAATATCTTCTGGTGAACAATCCTTGCTGCCGTGTATGCGACCCACCATAAGGTCTGCAATCGACTTTTTCAGCATGCATACCTTCACGTTCCCTGTGAAAAAAGGTGTTTTAACATGGATAATAGCTGTGGGGTAAAACTCAATAGTTCCCCCAAAAGTCATGCAACGGACATATTCCCCCGTTGCACAGCTAGGATGTACCAGCGACTGTCGCACTCCAATGGTTGTGGACCCCGAATCTCTCAATACAGAAACTATAGAACCGTTAACTATCCCTCTGTTAAAAATCAGAGAGCCTGTTCCATCATTGGCTGCAAGACCTACTTCTGGTGGAATGTGTCCGCAGTTTAGCACTGTCTCCTTTGCCTTCTGAAAAATAAGATTGCATTGTGGGCAACTATTCGCCACGTTATAATTTATAGCAAAGCATGCAGCAGAAGAATGCATTGTATTATCGTTAGGTGGAACCTGAACCTTAGGGGTGATATCATTTGTAACTGCTGCCCCGGTATTATGGTTATAATGTGAAGATCCACGAGAATGAGAACGATTACGAGAATAATTAGTTGAATTATCCCGTTGTCGTCTATTGTAATTGTTATCTCGATGTCTCGAGTTATAATTATCGCTATTCTTCCAATTGTTACCATTATTATATTGATATGACCGATTATAACTTGAGTTACGTGGATTACTGTTGTATCTTGACTGAGGTGAATAATTTCTGTTTTGTTGTCTTCCTCTATTAAAGTTATTGTTAAAGTTATTCTGTCCCTTATGAAAATTAATGTCATAGTTTCCTTTGAACCTACCTCTGTCTACACTGTGTGTTCTTGGTTTGTTATTACTATGATATGCCATATTGGAGGCTACAGGAAGAGGTTCTCTTATCAACGAGCCAGAAATATTAGCATTCGGATGAGCTGTACAGTAATTTAACGAAATTTTTTCTAACTCATCAATAGTTTCTGGTTTTCTTTCTTGCAGATAAGCAAAGAATGGTGGGCTGACAGAAGATAATACTTTATCCCTCAATAACAAATCGACTAACTTGTCGTAAGATTTGTTGACACCTGCCAGTTCAACCCATCTGTTAAAAGTATTGCGTATGTTAGCAATAAATCCTGTAAAATCTTTATTATTATCTGGCAACAAACTTTTGAAACGTAATCTACATGCCTCTTCGTTCAAGTGAAAACGACGTAATAACAAAGTCTTAATGGCCTCATAGTCTGTGGCTAATGTAGGATCAATATTTTGTGCTGCACTTGCAGGTTCGCCATCCAGAAATTCCTTAAGTTTAAGTGCCCATGCAGTTTTGTCAAGGTTATTGACCTTGCATATATCCTCAAAGCGCGCCAGCCATGATGATAGGTCGTCCACGTGTAATTTGAAAGGTGGTAGCTTAAAGTAATAATTGCCCTTAAGTCGGTTGGAAGAAGATCCCGATTGAGCATTATCATTTTGACTTGCTGCAGCACCCTGCGAATTAAGTTTTGCTGTTTCCAATTTAAGCTGTTGCAATTCCATTTCTTGCTGCAGTATGATTTCCTGTCATTTCAATTTATTCTCTTCTTCAATCCGTAGGATTTCATCTCTTGCCATCTTTCTTTCTTCTTCTTGTCTTAATTCTTCTTTCTCTGCCTTAGCAATAGCTTTCTTTTCAGCCTCTTTTCTTTCAAGTTCTTCCATCTCTGCCTTAGCAATAGCTTTCCTTTCCTCCTCTTCTGCCTTAGCAATAGCTTTCTTTTCAGCCTCTTTTTTTTTCAAGTTCTTCCATCTCTGCCTTATGGTTCGCAAGTTGTTGTTCCGCAAATTCAAGGAGTGCATCTCCTTTTTTGTTACAATCTTTTCCAATTTTAATGAAATGATCCAAGGTAAGCATTCTTGAAGTTGAATTATTTAAGTATTCAATTACTTATGTCTTGTAATCACCACCAGAATCTATGTCGATAATTATAATTACTCAACGAATGAATAATTAATATAAGAAATTGCAGTATTCCCGTACTGTTATTTATAAGTTCCACAAATCTATAATATTTTGTAAAAATATTATATATATATATACCCGCTAATATCTATCATAAATAGTTATGATAGTTAGTTATATAAGGTGCTGAAATTATATCATGCACTTAATATTAATATTCAATAATTATGGGTATTATTCATAAATAATTAGGTTATTTAATCTTAATTGTCACCAAGTTCCCACTGTAGTACTGAGAAAGTGTACTAATTAATATTTCATATGTCTTAATATGTTATAAAGTTATAATAATTAATCATAGTATATTATGTCATAATCATGAGCTATAAAATGCATTGCCCATTTCTTGGACCATCACTGCAAATTGGTGCAAAGTCCATAATTTCTCCTTAAAACTCATAAAAATTTAATCATATTAATCTATACTCTTATTAAAGAATAAATTATAGCATTAATATTAAATTATAAAGGGATGAAATGAAGACAAACAATACAATGGGTTAACCAAGGATTACAGAACATTATTAACATACAACAAAGACATTTTCACAATAAAAATGCATTAACAACTAAGTTGACTAGACCGGAAGTGAGAATTAAAGAATGAACTGAATAGATAATTAAACTGCGTACACAACAATTAGTGACGTATACATGGACTCATAAACGGTTGTACAACAAAAATATAAACTGAAAGATAGTAAGGTCAGAAAAAACACGATAGATTACAAACATTGTTAAAGAACTGAATAAAAATTAGAACCAAATACACTAGAATACCACAGTTATAACACGACTATACACCTAACATGCAAGGTGAATTAATGCAAGTCCGAACGACACGATCACCGATAATGTATTCGACGCGTTCTTCGCGAAATGCTATTAATTCACGGCCTTAAGAACAATTACAATCAATTCGTAGCATCCAAGGAGCCATAGAACTGACTATAATTCGCCGCCCATCCATACCCGCTACATGTAAAAGGACAGAAACAATATTTAACATGGCTACAAAAAAAAAGAACATGGCGTTATCGGACAAACAGGACGAAATATGGTAACGTTTAAAATCAGTTACTTATCTTTTTTTGGCAGTAATATAGTACATTATCTGCTTCGCCAACAGACTCGCGAGCTTGTTTGAAACATTGAAGACATTAGCAATACGTTTCATTTGCTGTTTGAGAGCTCCAAATAAATTTTTTTGAAGGACATTGAATGTTGATGACTTTTGCAACCGTTCGTACTGTTGTCAAGGGCATGACGTCACCGGTGTTTTTGCATAATAATGTCCATTTCGGCTCGAAAGGAAAAATGTCTTATTTTTTTGCGGTTCGCTGTTTTGAAAATTTCAAGACCACTAATGGCCACCAGTTGTGACGGGTTGGTTGGTGTGTTTGCTGCTGTTCCTTCGTTCTTCTATTATTGATTGAAGAGTAAAGTCACTCTCTAGATGTAGTTAATGTTTGGTATTGATGGTTAGCTCTGACCATCAGAACATCCCTTTGACGTTCTGATTTGCATATTATATATTAGTTGATTTCCCTTGTGGGAGAGCTATCGTGCTGGAAAACGTAAACATTTACAGCTGTGAACCAAACCCGAAACGTAAGTAAAAGATCAAGCCTTCTGTTCTGAGTCCACATGTATTGAGGTTCATACAAAAGACGATATCCGACATTCACAAAACTTCATGTACAGTTCAGCATAACAATGAATTCCAAATAATATCAGTAAGTATCCGTCCGTGTCAAAACAATATGTCAGATGAACATCGTGGCTATATACGTGCGCTGTTGTAGTCAACAGCCAGAAATGAGCGCATGAGTTCTTGACAGCTACAATTTGAATCATAATGCGATTCTCCTTCCATCATTTAATTTAATTTAATTAATCTCATACTTAGATTAATATCCGAACTGACCCTGAGTTCTACATTGATTCATATATATATATATAATATAGGCTATATACTAAGCCTTTTTTCCTTGGAAGAAATACAAGACACGACTTTCTTGCTTGACGGATAGCGTAACAAGGGCAATGTAACCAAGTCACCCAGCGTGACCTTCCCAACGCGAATGCGTCATAATCTCCGCATATATTTCGCGTTCAGTATACCGTAAAATATCGACATATTCTATAAATGTTAATGACCCCTAAACGTTGCGCACGGCTAAACCCCAGCAGACGCCGTCATTTAAAATAACACCGTAACAAGTAGCTGATGGTAAAGATGAAAATTAAAAGATAATCTACGTAAGAAATGCTTCAGAGAATACTATTAGATCTACGGACGAAAGTATGTTTTTCTGGATAGAGATTTCTGAGTGCTAATTTAACTTTAGCAAGTGACTTAGTGCTGGCTTCCTCCAAGAGACCAGATGCAGTTGTGCTCCGTAATCCCCAGAGAGCGCTGTCGTAGGTTGACATTGGTGTAGCAACAACAGTAGTTGTCGCTGGGGATGGCCTATGAAATGTTATGAATAAGGTCTAAAGAAATTGGCTCGTTAAAAAAGAAACAGACTTATTCTAGATAAGTACAAGAAGAAGAGAATTCAAATGCTCTCCACTAGACAGAGTAATCTAGTTGTTGTGAAACGAGTGTGTGTAAACACACTTCTTAGTTTAATCATTATGTCGGGATACAAATTTGCCCCAGCCAATCAACACACACCTACACGAAGCCAGATAGACGACCGACTGAAGAAGAGGAGCTGTCAACCTTGATTTATTGCTTACCTGCGTGCATTGACCTGGCAGACTACGTCCCTAGCCGAGTCACTGGCCGGTTTAAATCTTAGAGGGTTTTATTCGTGTCATCAAACCTGAGGTCGTATGTCGTGTCAATCCAGCTGCCTGGAACGTCGCAGGAGCACAGTGATTGCACAGGATCTACATCTTTGGTCCCCCTCATTCTTGGGTGGGCTAACGAAACGATCATCAGCGGGTGTTGTCTGCAAGAAACTAAGAAGGACATAACTTTTGAGAGATGAGTACACAGTAGTACCATTTCCGTCGGCAATTGTGAGCAATTAACTGTCAGTGACGAAAAAGAGATTTAGCGTAGCAAGAGACAATAATAAGATCATAGCTGATAAATTATACGCAATTAACAGCACAGCTGATACATTTACTATAATTGAGTAACAGCACAGCTGATATAATTTTTTTGTTCCTATAATTGGAAGACTTGTAATATCCAAGTGTGTATATATATATATATATATATATATATATATATATATATATATATATATATATATATATATATATATATATATATATATATATATATATATATATATATATATATATATATATATATATATATATATATATATATATATATATATATATATGTATATATGTATATATGTATATATGTATATGTATATATATGTATATATATGTATATATATATATATATATATATATATATATATATATATATATATATATATATATATATATATATATATATATATATATATATATATATATATACGAGGAGTGTTCAAATGAAACTCGCCCGTGCTGCGCGAAGTGGACATTTGTAGGAGGAGCATAATGACGTCACATCTGACGTAATAAGCACATAAGAATGTACAAGTGTGTAAGTGTTCATTCTCCTAGTATTCATTGTTTGTTCTGCAGACCGTTAAAATAATGGCGGGTGTGATACGGAATCCGTCCAAGGTCAATCAGCGAGCGGTGATTCAGTTTCTAACAGCCGAAGGATGTCGACCAGCCGACATTTTTCGCCGAATGAAAGCAGTGTATGGTGACAAAAGTGTGTCTATGACTACAGTGAAAGACTGGGCACGTATGTTTCGAGAAGGACGTCAGTTAACGAAAGATCTTCCGCGGCCAGGTCAGGTGCATATTGTTGCGACAGAAGAAGCCATCGCCATAAGGAAGAACGCATGGGGTGGAGTTTGAACCACCTGCTGCGTTACGAAGAGGAGGGTGATGCATTTCTGTTGCGCATAGTGGCAGGCAATGAGTCCTGGTGCCAACACTTTGAGCCGTGCAGCAAAACAGCGAGCATGCAATGGAAACATCCCGGATCACCAAAACCCAAAAAATTCAAGTCACAGATTTCCGCCGGTAAGGTTATGCTGACCGCAATTTTTTTTACCATGAAAGGCTTCTATTGGTTGACTTTAAAGAGCCTGGCTTGAACATCAATGCCATCCGCTACAAAGACACACTAGACAACCTGCATACAGCCATCAAGAATAAACGACCCGGCATGCTTTAGCGTGGTGTGATTCTGTTGCACGACAATGCTCGTCCACATGTTGCGAACATTGTGCAGGAAGCGTTAGCAAGGAAAAGGTGGGAAGTTCTGCCACACCCATCCTACAGCCCCGATCTGTTACCATGTGACTTTCATTTGTTCGGACCCTTAAACAAATCTCCTAAGGGACAACGATTCGACTCCGGTGCAGACGTCAGGGCCTCGGTCACCAAATGGTTCAATTAGTAACCAAAGTCATTTTTCCCGGACGGCATCCGCCGTCTACCCATGCAGTGGGATGCGTGTCTGAATGCCTATGGTGACTATTTCTAAAGAACCGCAGTGAGTACTTGCTTCATAACAATTGCTGTATTTAATTCTACTACTATTGCTGATGTACCTTACATATATTTGTTATAAAGCCACTGGGAGTGGTTTCATTTGAACACGCCTCGTATATATATATATATATATATATATATATATATATATATATATATATATATATATATATATATATATATATATATATATATATATATATATATATATATATATATATCTTCTTCTTCTTCCGTCCTTAGCCACCAACCGTCAAAGCAGTCAGTGGCCATTACGCCTAGTGGCGTCTTAAGGCAACAGCAGATAGGTTTTCTTTGCCATTGTTTCCCATCACGCCTGGTGGCGTCTTTAGGGCAACGGCAAATCAACCCATTTGCTGTTGTTTCTTAATCGAAGTGACTGGCAAACGGGTGATCAGCCCGTTGTGATATATATATATATATCTATATATATATATATATATATATATATATATATATATATATATATATATATATATATATATATATATATATATATATATATATATATATATATATATATTATATATATATATATATATATATATATATATATATATATATATATATATATATATATATCTATCTATATATATATATATATATATATATATATATATATATATATATATATATATATATATAATAATAAATTCTTTAAGCACCAAACACGGCGCATAAGGCAGAAACCAGTGCTCTCCAGGTTGTTCGTTGTGACGCCACTCCTCTTAGCTCTTGCACATTATTTAGGCCCAACGTTCTTCCTTCTCTTATTATTGTTCTTCTGAGTGTTTCTTTTGGTCTTCCTTTTTTCCTCTTACCCTCAGGAACCCAAGTGAGCGCCTATAGTGGTATTCTGTTGTTTTGCATTCGTAGGACATGACCGATATATGACCATCGTCTTTTCTTTATATAGTCGGAGACATATTTCTGCCTAGAGTCTTGTCTTATTTGTCGATTAGTCTTGAATTCTTTCCAACTGATGTTCATGAGTTTTCTAAGACATTTGTTCTCGAATGTATTCAGCTTGTTCTCCAATGATTTTGTTATTTTCCAACTCTCACAGCCGTATGTTAACACTGAGATAACATTTGAATTAAACAGACGAAGCTTGGTATGTATATTCAATGATCGTAATTTCCAAATGTTAGATAATCTATTGAAGGCGCTAGCTGCCAAAGCAATTCTAGTATGAATTTCTCTTGTTGTGTCACCATCCTGAGTCATTTTACTGCCTAAATAATTGAAACTTTCAACTTTCTGTAGTTTTTCCCCGTTCAAGATGATATCAAAGGTCTCGTTAGAAAAGTTCATAACTTTAGTTTTAGAGGCATTTATTTGGAGACCTATTTTAACCGAGAGACGACACAAATTATTTATTGCTTCTTGGGATTGTCTTGGTGTTGAACTTAAGAATGCTACATCATCTGCGAAATCCAGGTCCGCCAGGAATTTTCTATTTGTCCATTTTATACCCAATTGTTCATTGTGGGTATAGTTTCTCATAACCCAATCAATAGCTATTCCAAAAAGTAGTGGTGACATAATACAGCCTTGTTTCACCCCTGTTTCTACTGTTAACCATTCTGTATTCCCTTTATTTGTTCTAACACAACATCTTGCATTGTCATATAGCGCTTTGATTATATTCACATATTTTGTTGGAAAACCATAGATTGTAAGTATCTTCCACAATGATGGGCGTTGTAGACTATCAAAGGCTTTTTGAAAATCGACGAAGGTGATAATAAGTGGCGATTGCCTTTCCACTGATTCTTCTATAATTGTTCTTAGTGTGAATATTTGATCAATACATGATCGTTTCGGCCTGAAACCCGCTTGTTCTTCTCTGATCTTTTCGTCAGCATGCAATTTAAGTCTTTCTAACATCATGCAACATAATAATTTTCCAGGTACTGATAATAGAGATATGCCACGCCAGTTATTACAGTCTGATAGATCACCTTTCGTCGGTAACTTTACAATAATACTGTCTTTCCATTGTTGTGGTGGTTGTTCTTCTCTCCATACTTCATTTATAATATCTAAAATTCTCAAGAGGTTGTTGTCATTAACTGCTTTAATCATTTCCCCTGAAATTTCGTCAACTCCAGCAGCTTTAAAATTTTTTAATCTTTTAACGGCTTGTTTGATCTCGTCCAGCGTGAATTCATCGCAAGTTATTGGCAAGGTGGTTGTGGGTGTTTCATTATTAAAATCAGGTGTTACTGTTGGTGGTGGTCTGTTTAGCACCTCCATGAAGTGCTCAGCCCATCTCTTCATTTGTTCTTTTTCTGTTGGTATTGAATTCCCTAATTTACCTTTAACAGGTGTTTCCATAGCAGTAGGCTGGTGACATAGTTGTTTTGTAATTTGATAAAGGCACCTACTATTACCAGTTCTTGCAGCATTTTCAGCTTCTACGGCCAGTTCATTGATGAAATGTCTTTTATCTCTTCGAGTTTTTGTCTTCACTTCTTTATTTAACAAGTTATAAGTTAGTTTGCAAGATTCAACTGCATTATGTGTACTTGCCGCTAGTAGTTTAAGTTTTGCTGTTTTCCTTTCTTGTATTTTATCCCAAGTATCTTCTCTCATCCATTTTTTCTTTTTATGTACTAGGTATCCGGTGGTCGCTACTGCTGCTTCTGTCATTGCTGTGTTCTCAGTTGTTCCCATTTAGTATCGATTGTCTTGGTGGTGATATCGTTGTCAATTTTGCCTAAAGCATCGAAATAGTTGTTCATTTTGACATTATATTCCTCCTTTATATCATTTGATTGCAGTCTGTGTACATCTATTCTTCTATTTTTTATTCTGTTGGTATAACTTCTTCAGTTTAATTCTCAGTTTAGCTATGCAGAGGTTATGATCACTTCCGATCTCTGCACCTCTGTATGCTCTGACGTCTTGAACTGATGAGCGAAATTTAGCGCTTATGCAGAAGTGATCTATCTGGTTCTTAGTTCTGCCATCAGGTGAATTCCATGTTATCTTGTGGATATTCTTATGTGGAAAGATGGTGTCTGCCACAACGAGGTTTGATATTTCACAAAGTTCTAGAAGTCTTTCGCCATTTTGATTCATACAGCCTATGCCATGAGTACCGAGATATCTTTGTATATATATATATATATATATATATATATATATATATATATATATATATATATATATATATATATATATATATATATATATATATATATATATATATATATATATATATATATATATATATATATATATATAATAATAATAATAATAGCCCCTTCAGTCATAACTGACTATGGGAATGCGCCCCTGAGGTGACAGCCCACAGCTGCTTATTTTCCTGGTGCTCCTTTCGACGTTTTCTCCTCACCTCTGCTTCTTGTACTTCGAAGTAGGGACTCAGTGTCAGTCCAAATGTATGTGAATAAATAATATCATAGGTTAGTATATAACCAACTTCTAGGAAGATTATTTCAGTCCATATGATTAGATTTATCAGACGCATACGTGGGAGCCGCGCTGGTGTAATGGCTTCGGCGTTGTACTGGCGACCAGGTGTTCATGGTTCAAACCCGGGCGTCGGCGTTTGAAGAAATGTTTACGGCCGGAAATTTGACTGAATAGCCTGAACGGCTCCTGTGATAAACCCTCTGTGGATGGGAAGGAGCGAAGCTCCTGACCGGGTTGGAAGGAAAGTCCTCAGGTTCCCCAGCCTCGCAATGACATGTCATTGGGCCGAAGGGCTGAAAGCCCAAGTGCTGCTGGTTAAGGAAAAAAAAAAAAAAAAAAAATCAGACGCATACGCTCATTGTCGGTCGTTGGAAACCCCAACTACGCGTGCACACAGCTATGCTGTTCTGGCGATGTTGATTCAATTTTTACTGGACACGGACTGAGAATATGATATGGATTCACAATGTACTCAAGTATGGATGTATGCTATTAATAATAATAATAATAAATTCTTTAAGCGCCAAACACGGCGCATAAGGCAGAAACCAGTGCTCTCCAGGTTGTTCGTTGTGACGCCACTCCTCTTAGCTCTTGCACATTATTTAGAGTGTTTCTTTTGGTCTTCCTTTTTTCCGCTTACCCTCAGTCTTTTCCTTATATAGTCGGAGACATATTTCTGCCTAGAGTCTTCTCTTATTTGTCGATTAGTCGTGAATTCTTTCCAACTGATGTTCATGAGTTTTCTAAGACATTTGTTCTCGAATGTATTCAGCTTGTTCTCCAATGATTTTGTTATTTTCCAACTCTCACAGCCGTATGTTAACACTGAGATAACATTTGAATTAAACAGACGAAGCTTGGTATGTATATTCAATGATCGTAATTTCCAAATGTTAGATAATCTATTGAAGGCGCCAGCTGCCAAAGCAATTCTAGTATGGATTTCTCTTGTTGTGTCACCATCCTGAGTCATTTTACTGCCTAAATAATTGAAACTTTCAACTTTCTGTAGTTTTTCCCCGTTCAAGATGATATCAAAGGTCTCGTTAGAAAAGTTCATAGCTTTAGTTTTAGAGGCATTTATTTGGAGACCAATTTTAAACCGAGAGATGACACACAAATTATTTATTGCTTCTTGGGATTGTCTTGGTGTTGAACTTAAGAAATGCTACATCATCTGCGAAATCCAGGTCCCCCAGGAATTTTCCATTTGTCCATTTTATACCCAATTGTTCATTGTGGGTATAGTTTCTCATAACCCAATCAATAGCTATTCCAAAAAAGTAGTGGTGACATAATACAGCCTTGTTTCACCCCTGTTTCTACTGTAAACCATTCTGTATTCCCTTTATTTGTTCTAACACAACATCTTGCATTGTCATATAGCGCTTTGATTATATTCACATATTTTGTTGGAAAACCATAGATTGTAAGTATCTTCCACAATGATGGGCGGTGTAGACTATCAAAGGCTTTTGAAAATCGACGAAGGTGATAATAAGTGGCGATTGCCTTTCCACTGATTCTTCTATAATTGTTCTTAGTGTGAATATTTGATCAATACATGATCGTTTTACGGCCTGAAACCCGCTTGTTCTTCTCTGATCTTTTCGTCAGCATGCAATTTAAGTCTTTCTAACATCATGCAACATAATAATTTTCCAGGTACTGATAATAGAGATATACCACGCCAGTTATTACAGTCTGATAGATCACTTTTCTTCGGTAACTTTACAATAATACTGTCTTTCCATTGTTGTGGTGGTTGTTCTTCTCTCCATACTTCATTTATAATATCTAAAATTCTCAAGAGGTTGTTGTCATTAACTGCTTTAATCATTTCCCCTGAAATTTCGTCAACTCCAGCAGCTTTAAAATTTTTTAATCTTTTAACGGCTTGTTTGATCTCGTCCAGCGTGAATTCATCGCAAGTTATTGGCAAAGTGGTTGTGGAAGTTATTGGCAAACATTACACTAGGGAAATCCTTTGTCCGAAATTCCTTAATCTTTTTTTTTACCATTACACCTGAGGTTTCCTTCCTTAATCCAAAATTAAACTAAACCTCTCGCTATAGGAATAATTTATTCCTCTAAGCAGTATAATTCAATTATAACATACCTCTGTACCCTCCATCTAAATTCCCCACATTTAAGGCATATTAAAATGAACGTACACACAATTGATTTCCCAATAAAATTACATGTAAATATACAGGAATAAATGGTGGTATCTCACACCACTCTACAACTATGTGCACCCGTGTCTCTCATAAATCCCCACGCTCCTATCCTCTACCAATAATCCTAGACAGAATTATGCACCTTTACATTTACATCATTCTTCAAAGATAATAATGGATGGTGCTTTACGTTTAAACCTTTAAGTTAATGTCCCCGAAGAACTTTACTTACGGGCGAATACTCTATCAAATAACCCTCTAATAAATAAGACACTAATAAAATTACTACATACCAATTACCGCTTTTCTTCCCCGCAATGGAGACGATAATGCGTCGATGCACGGCCAGCAATTATTTCTTCACATAGAGACTTGCCCATCGTTCGTTCATTCGTTCGTTTGTATGCTATGTTGCTGTTATACCCTGTTCAACCTGAAAGTTGGTTATAATTGGGGTATTTATTGCGTTTAGTTTCTTCGGTGCTAGCCAGTTGTTAGTCCTGAAAAGGACTGGTCCTAAAAAAGATCACTAGCTGTCTGTCTGGATACCTCTTCGTTGCTTGTCTGTTTATGGTGTCGTGGCGTGCTCATGGTGTTCATTTCCTGCCTTACGGGTTACAAACGGTTATATTGGGGTATATAGGGTGTTAACGTCCTCGCTGGTATCACGTTCCTAGTCCTGGAGATGACTGGTCCTGAAAAGGACCACTAGCTGCCTGTTCGGTCTCTACTCGTTGTTGTCTGTTTCGGCTGTGTGTTGTTCCATGACAGTTTTTATTATATTTGGAAAGAAGTCCTTTAGGGTTTCGATGATTATTTTGTTTTCCGCTTCTTTTCTTCTTTCTTGATTGCTTTTTGGAAGGCGTTCCTCTACGATTTCGGTTATTATTTTGTCTTTAGTTTCTTTGTTTTGTACTCTACTTTGATTGCTTTTTGTAAGGATATCCTCAACGATCCTTCTCTCTGTTTCAATTCTTTTGAGGATTTCTTCGTTCTCTTCCTACAGCTCTGCGAGTATGGCGATGTCGACTTCTATCTCGTGTTTGATGGATTTCATTTCCTGTAACATTGCCTGGGCGCTCTGCAAGGCTCCTATTGTTTCGTCTCTTATGCTCTTATGGCATCTGAGTCTTCGTTGTGTTGTCTGTTCGTCTCGACTTTGAGTTTTTGTTTTATGTCTCGCACATCTTTGGTTAGTTTTACCAGCTGGGCTCTTGTGTGCTGTTCCTGTTTACCAGTGCCGCCTGAAGCCACTCGGTTTCTTGCTTCTCTGAAGGAGATGTTTTTTGTCACAGATTCCTTCAGTATGGCCTTTGTCTCATAGAAGATCGGACAGCCACGGTATCTTGCCCCGTGGTTCCCAAGACAGTTTGCGCAGGTTCTGTTGGAGTTGCGTACTTTATAGTTGTTATCCTTTTTCGCCTGAGGACATTCATTGTATGAGTGACTTCCCGCACAGTACCGACAAACTGTCTCTCTCCTGCAAGTTTTCTTAGTATATGAAAATTGCTGGCAGTTTGAGCACTGCATAACAGGAGGGATGTACTCTTCTGTTTTTCGACATCTGTCGTCTAGGTTTATTTGACTTGGTCTTGAAGTCCCTTCAATAGTTAGGATAACTAGGTTTGTGTACTTCTTGTCCCATGTCTTCAGTCTTTCCACCTGTGTTATTTTGATATTTTTATTTTCTGTTTGCAGGCGGCTGTGGACTTCTTGTGTCGATCGATTGTTGTCGACCCCTCTTACAACTATCTTTTTGGTCTTCTTGAAGATCTCCACAGTAGCTTTAATCTGGTGGGGCAGCTGGACTTCTTTGTGTCCGGACTCTAGTTCGATCATCAGTTGCTTTGTCTTCTCCGTGTTATTAAGAGCTATGATAACTCCGTTGTCCTGTCTTGAAACTTTAGAAATACTCCTCCTGCCCGTTATTGCCTCAAGGATACCTATCACTTTATCGTCGGGTAAGGCCCTGAGCGAGGCCTCGCTACCCGACGTCTGAGTGATCTTAATGATCCTCTCCTGTAGTGCCACGTGAGAAATAACATTCTTTTGCTTTCGAAGTTGGCACGTTCCGACATCTGTCTCAGTTTGAGTGTGTGGTCTGCGGGACGGATTCACATTCTGGCTGGTTGTCTGCCTCTGATCTCGTTTTACCGAAGTTGCCTGGTCGCTGCATGATGGAGGTTCGACTATGACATCTTGTTTTGGTGGTGAATTTACTTTGACGGGCTTCAGAGCTTTGTTGTCTTCTGTCTTCAAAGTATTGTGGCCGTGTTTTGCAGCTGTTGTCTGGTCACTGCACACTGGAGCCGCCGCCTCGACATCTTGTTTTTTCGGTGATGTTACTTTGCCAGGCTTTGGAGACTGGTTGTCCTCTGCCTTTGAAACTTTGGGTTGCTCATCGGCCGTGTCAATGGTTGCGTTGTTCAGCTTCTGAGAAGGACCGGCCACGACGCTAGCATTTGGAGTATTCGTGCTCTCCGGCTGACTCTCTTTGTTCTTTGCAGGTTCTTGTTTGCTGATGCTGACAAGTGTTTGATGGCTTCTTTAGATTTTCCTCTTTTTCGCTTGTGGCTTGTTACGAACCATTTTAGTGTATTCCGATGGCTGCGTACGCCCTGAAAAGGACGTTCGTTTTACTATAGTGCTATTTTCCCGTGATGGCTGTTTGTTTTGTAAAGATCCGCTTGAGCTTCTCTGATGAGAGACTTGCCCACTGTTTAACGACTCATTATATACAGGGAACCACTCCCGCTGATTTCCTCCTACGTCTTTCTAAAGCTATCCCTCGGACCAATGGAAACGCTAGAAAAATTAAATAACTGCGACCTGCGCCAATCAGATTTGAAACCACGCGCAGACCGCGTGTCCCAAATTTGCATCCCGTTACGTGACGGCCGCGTGCGTTTCTGACTTGCGTCATACCGGCTTGCATGAAATGACGATTTTCCTAAACAACGAAAAATCTCCATGATCGCGAAAAATCGGAAGAAGTAAAACTGGTTCGAGTATAAAATAAACCTACCTCATTAAAAATAACGCAACTAAAACCCTACAGAAAAAAACTAAACACGATATAATCAAATGAGAAGAAACATGGCAAACACATATAGTTACAAATTGAAGAAGAATGGTGAAAATTCAAATAGAAGAACAGACTCGGACCTGTTGAGGGGACAGAATTTCAGTACATCATCATAGTCATAAAGAGGTAAACACATGCAGAGATAGTTTTAAGTAAAGACAGAGATAATAGACACAACCATCGCGAGGGAGAAAGATGCATAGACATAGCGAGATAGGATATGGCGAGACAGTGATATAACAAGAGAGAACCATAGCTAAATAGAGAACAATTGCTCATTACAGATAGACAGATAAAGGCAAAAGACTTTCGTTAAAAACAAACAAGTTAAATGACAAGAGAATGATTTGGATATAAAGTGTGAACTAATGAAGAATGACAGAGGTACTTAAAGGAAATGGAGACAATAATAGAAGCAGAGAATGCAATGCAGTGACCGAGAGGCGTTGAAGGGAACAATTCAAGGGGTAAGCGTGTGAGTGTGTGTGTGTGTTTAGATATTACTAAATACATACAGAAAACAGAGATAACGGTACGTTTTGCTGAGATAGAGACAGAAATAGAGACAGAGAGAGAAACAGGAAGATGTTGAAAGAAAAACGTTCATGAAGACAGAGAGAAACAGATTCAATGATGTCTTATGACTCTTCGAGGAGTTCATTCTTCTCAATTCTTTGCTAGACATACGCCAAAAAAGATGCATTTTATAATTATTACGGTAGACGCCAAATTACAACTTAGAAGTTAACCAGTTCGTGTTTCACTACAATTTCTAGCGTGCCCTGTATTTCATCACGGATTCAACTGCTCAGAGACATGCGATTGCGTGCTTGAAAACATACTTTACTGTGAATGTAAGTAATGTAATATGTTGTAAAATTAGCATTTACTATCAGCTACAAACTACTGCTACACGGTGTTGTTCTTTGTAGGCTAATTTGATTGCTTATCTTTTCCTGCTAACATTTTTGTTCTGTTCTATTCGCCTAGGCATGCGCCAGTTGGCCGCATCTGCTTCTATCTCTCTTGCTATTTCGCTCATTGTTGCTGTCATTTTTGACGGAGTCATCTGTCAAGTTATTTGCTTATGTTTTTATCATAAGAATAATTGTGTCTTTACCTGCGATGTCAGGTTGATTAGGGGTTGTCTTCCCTTGTTTATTCATTCATTGTTTTTGACCTTTAGGGTCAAAGGTAGACAGTTCTGGCGTATGCCCATGGGCAGGTTTTTTTAAGCGGGAGTTGAGTTAGACTTCCGGCAAGCCGGGAAGTGTCCTGGTTTCTGAAGGGACGAGAGTCCATTGTGTTTTTTCGGGGAGAATCTTCGAAGTGACTGCACTGGCAGTTTTCCCCAGTGAATCTCTGTGCGTTGGAATGACAGCAGAGTTCCTTGTTAAGTTCTGTGGACTCGGTTACAGGTAATACCGACTTTTTCCATTACTATGCTTTCGATGGTAGAACATGTTAGAAGATTGCCTAGTCTGTGAACTGCAGCTCACCGATCCTCCATTTCAGAACTTATATTTTGTGCTCGAGGTAGCCATCCAAGACTATTAGTCTTTATATTGTCCAGAAATCCAGTGACGAAGATATATTGTGGGAGCCACAGATTGGCGGCATATTTATGTCTACAATAAGCATTACTGCAGGGTTGATGGTAACCTGCTTATCAGAAGTACACAGCCGACGTCAGAACGAGGCCTGTGTTTTTCGGCTATTATACTACAGCCTGATAATGTGCAATTGGCGGGGAATGCCAAGTTGCACCTATGTGTCAAAGTGATTAAGGTATCTGACGCGTTTAGTCAGTAATCCCAGGGCGACGCCACGAACTGTCCTTATTGAAGAACATTGTATTGACCATGCACGAATATTCAAATGTTTACCAGCTTGCTGAATGCCTAATGTATACCTATCGATTTCCGGTCAGCATGACCTTGTTACACTGACTGTTCCTGTTGATACCATGTGTGTTCTCGTCAATAAATGTTTTGAAACGTGTATGCAGTGTCCAAGCATCCTTGACTACTGCATGTGAGTGTATGGGTTGCAGGGTCTACATATCTACGAGCCTAAACACATTCGCGCCTTCATTCGCACCCACACTCAGTTCATCATCCGCTCGCACTACACACCTAACAACATGTATACTGTCTTGGGCCAGTGATCACCTCAACAAGAGAAAAGTACAGTTACATTTTTGGTGGACCAGTTACGTGGGCTCTTCTGATACATTTCTGGTGGACAGAGCGAGCAATTAACATTATTGATGACATTAATGTGGTCCAGAAATTTACATTTCATGGGGCTATTTGCGTGAGAAGGACAAGTACACATTACATTTCTGATCTGTGGGTCTAAGCTACACACTGGACAGCTGTAACACACATCGCTAATTCTACACTTGCAAGTTTTGGCTACAACAGGACAGAAATAGGTCATCAACTGTTGACCCAGATAAACAGTGCTAGCATTTATGTTATAATGCTACATAAACCACAACAGGACAAGTACTGAAGTTAACATCTAGGCATTTGCTACGTGGACCACAACTGCAAGTCAAGTCCCTTACACGTTTCAGTCAACAACAGACTTTTCTACGCCCGAACATTCAAGCTATATTGTTCGAGGTCAAGTGTTTGTAAACAGTACGTGGAAATTGTAAACATTCAATGTGCAAGTCCTAAGTCGAGAAGGTCATAGTAACTTTTGTTCGTGAATACCACTTTATGCTACAGTGGATTTGACATTCAGTGCGCGCTTGACATTTTGTTTCTGTGTTCGCAAGGAGCAAGTTAGTTACTGTAATATCATGTGTGACTAAGCTTTATTTTGCAACACATTGAATTGATTGCTATTTATGTTAATTGTACTATTGTTGTGTATTTTTCTTGTGTTTTTCTGCGGGTTTTCGGTTGGTGGGTCTTACAGTAAATATGCCACTTAATCGAGGGTTACTGTAAGCGTTCTGTAGGGATTGCAATTTTCTTAATTGAAATTTGCTAGCGACTTTTGTTGCTATATTTTTTTTTTTTAGCTGTGACGACATCAGTTAGTGTTGTTTTCGTTATTTTTCCGTTCTTTGATTTTCGATTAATTTTGTTTGTATCTGTTCTTCTCTCATTCCTTCCGTTTATTTCTTTACACCTTTTCGTTTATAACAGTGTTGCCATTTGTCTTGTTTATTTTTCGCGGTTATCATTACACATTTGTGTAACATTTTTTTTACTTTTTGCTGTATCGTTTATTTGACTTCCGCGAACGTTTTCGGTCATTGTTCTGTATCTTTGTCTTTGTATTTATGATTGTACTACATTATTGTCATACACAGTCTACATACATACACTTGGTCATGTATTATTATTATTATTGATAAGGTACACTCTTCATATAGAGATTGTTAATAAAATATTATTATATATGATATTTATACAAGTTCTTTGATAAAAGACTTGTTATCCTCAAAGATTGAGACAAGGTGAAATACATATTCAAGTTCTTTAAAAAAAAAAAGACTTGTGCCCATAGTGAGTGGGATATAAAGGAATTATTTTCCACAGGTACTCAAGTGATTTTTTGTTACATTATAAACAAGAGGACCATGCAAGGTCTTTATCTAAGACTAAGAGTGTCAAATAAATTGAAGTGAGTATACAAGTCTAGCATTTCAGACTTGTCTCCCATTGAAGTGGGATAAGGTAATTTATTTAATTTTTTCAGGTTTCTGATCTCATTAGACAGAATGTCTACATTGGATTTCTTCATCCAGCAAGGGTTGACCCTTGGTAAGTCTGGTAAAGAATTGGAAGAATATTCATCTGCTCAATTCGCCATTGCATTAAAGTCAGATGAAAAGAAACAAAAAGAGGAAATTAAATTGAAAGCAGAAGCTGAACTAAAGAAGCTAGATGCTGAGAATAGAAGATTAGAACTTGAAGAGAAAAGGTATCAAAGAGAAGCTGCTGCAGAGGAGAGAAAACTTCAAGCTGCTGCAGAGGAGAGAAAAGCTCAAGCTGCTACAGAGGAGAGAAAACGTCAAGCTGAGGCTGAAATTAGAAAAATGGAACACGAGGAAAGAAAACAGAAGATGGAACTTGATGAAAGACTCGCAACTTTGGAGTTAGAGAAATTGAAATTGGCGAGTACGGGTGCTCAGCAAACAACTTCGAGTACGACAAAGGAGTTTGTTAATAGGATTATATTGCCTCATTTCAATACTTTAAAGGATGACGTAGCAGATTATCTAGATAGATTCCAATCTTTATGCGATACGCATAACATAAAAAAGGAAAAATATGTTGAACAACTGATGGAATTTTTTACAGGTGACACAGTGACTACTCTTATGACAATAGACGAACATGACAGGACTAATTATGATGCTGTCAGAGCAGCATTGCTAAAAAAATACCAACTAAAAGAAGAAGACTATCGTCTTCGTTTTAGGGCAATGTTGCCAGAAAATGGAGTAGATTTCTCTGATTTTGTTACAAAAATACGTCGTACATTTACACGATGGGTTGAGTTGTCTCAGACTGAGAAAACATATGAAGGTCTAATGGACTTATTATTGCGAGATAAGGTTTTGTCATCTGTTAATGATTCTTTTCTTGCATTCCTTCATGAGCGTAAGCCTAAAAACTTAAAAGATATGGAGGAATACTGTTGTCAGTATGCCACCGCGCATCCCCATGCTACAGTTAGCAATTCTAAAGTGAAAAAAGGGTTGCCAGCTGCTTCGGCAACACCATATGGCCCTAATTTCAAAAAAAAATGTCAGGGTGCTCAACAAAACTGGAATAGGGGAAGTAATCAGAATTACACTCAGAAGCGGAGTAATCCAACACATGATGGTTCTTCGTCTATGAATTGGAGACAAGATGGTAGTTCTCGTAATTTTAGTGGTAATAATTTGAGACACTTTCGCAAAGGCTATCCAAATAATAACTATTCGAACGTTCGAGGTAATCATTCTCGACGTCAAGATTATGACGATGGTGAATTTAGAAACCGGGATTCAAACCGGAATGATGATTACAATAGGCAATATGATACCAATTACAGGGGAAATGATAGTCGAAATAATTACAGGGGAAATGATAATCGAGGCAGACCTAGATTTAACAAAAAAAGACCTTTCCAACAGGCAAACTCTGCACAACAAGAGTTTGATGGAGCCTGTAATACAGTAAATGATAGTGGTAACTCTAGGGCTATCACTGGTTGTGCTTTCGATTTTGGGAGAGCAACTGAATGCCCCCAATGCTTAACATTGTTCGACTCATCGACTGTATCTACTCTAAGTTGTGGTCACCCTCTTCCTGCTCTACCTGCTACAGTTGCGCATGATGGGAGATGATCTCTCATCTTACATAAAGGTCTAATAAATGATAGGCTAGTCTCAGTACTTTTCGATTCGGGATGTACTACCGTCGGGGTTAGGGAGTCTCTGATAGATCCTTGCTGTGCCACTGGAAAAACAATCAAATGTGTTACATTTGGTGGTACTATGGAAAGTTATCCTACTGCTATTATTAGGATTGACACTCCCTTCTTCACAGGAGATGTCCATGCATGTCTTCTTCCTAATCTTATTGCGGATCTTATAATCGGTCGTATTCATGGGGTTAAGGAATGCACCCCGCAACAAATTTCTAGTTGGGAGGAAAAAAAAACATTCAAACGGTCAATGCAGTGGTGACAAGAGCTCAAGCTCTTAATCCCCCAACTTCATCGGATAATAGTAATGAAGTTGATAGCCAAGACGAGCACTTGGTGATTTCCCATGACTCGTTTGTTAAACGTCAAGAAGAGGATCCTTCTTTGAAGAAATTCTTCCTTCTTGCAAAGAAAGGGGATCCCAATCAAAATACTAATCACAAATCGTATATTACTATGAAGAATGGTATATTGGTACGGATGGTACAACACTCGGACAAGTCTATGCACTCGCAAATTCTTGTGCCTAAGTGTATGAGAGCCTTAATTCTTCAGCATGCACACGATTCTCAGTGTGCTGGACACATGGGGTTTTCCAGAACTAAAACTAGAGTCCTTGCGTCCTTCTTTTGGCCATTCGTGAATAAAGACATCCGAATTTATTGCCGATCTTGCAAAATTTGTCAAGAGGTCAAGTCTAGAGGTCCGAGACATGCTGCTCCTATTCAGGCTGCAGATATTCCGATTCGGCCATTTCAGAAAATGGCTATAGACATCATTGGTCCGTTCAAAATTAAGTCAGCCAGAGGACACCAATTTATCCTCACTTGCGTGGACATGTGCACGCGTTGGCCAGAGGCTATTCCTCTGAAGAGCATATCAACTGTCGATATCGCTGATGCTCTTTGGCTCATATTTTCTCGTCTGGGATTCCCCGGAGAAATACTGTCGGACCACGGCACTCAGTTAATTTCGGACGTTATGTCTCAGGTAATGGCTACGCTAGACATTAAAAGGTCTCTCAGTAGTATTTATCATCCAATGTCCAATGGATTGGTAGAACGTCTTAACAGGACACTAAAGAACTTACTTGGCAAGATAACGGAGGATCATCCGGAGGATTGGGACAGGGTTTTACCTGCAGTCCTCTTTGCCTATAGAGAAGTTCCCAACGAGCATACAGGGTTTTCTCCTTTCGAACTTGTCTTTGGTGCGCAACCGCGCGGTCCGATGTCCTTGTTACACGATTTGATAACTTCTGATAATATTGACGATGATACACAATCGTCATATGAATATGTCATTGCTCTTAGAGAAAAGATTATCGAATCGTGCATGTTAGCAACTTCATCTTCCGAATTTGCGAAAGAAAAAGCTAGGCGATTTGCTAACAAGAAAAGACGCCTACGTCAACTTTGTCCAGGAGACAAAGCATATGTCTTACTTCCCTCAAGAGAGAATAGACTTCTCATTTCATGGAAAGGTCCATACACTATAGTCTCCAAAATTTCCGATGTCGACTACATCGTCGATGTGGATGGAAAGCATAAAACCTTCCATATAAATATGCTAACAGAGTTTATTGAACGTCCAGACTATTTGCAGCCTATTTTCCAGGCGACGGACGACTCTCCAGTCCAACATGGTCACATCTCATCCCTGTCCGTTATACAGGATGAGGAAACTATTTTTTCGGACGTTAACTTACCTCTTCCTGCGATTCCACTGAATTCAACGGAATCGTGGAGGGACGTTACAATCTCTTCAAACTTGTCTTTTGAGGAGCAACGTCAAGTATCCTCTACGCTACAATCATATCAGGATGTCCTTACCGACATTCCTGGACACACAGATGTCATAGAACATGACATCATACTTACTGATCGTAATCCGATCAGAGTAAGACCATACCCAATACCTATTCATTTTCAAGCACAAGTCGAGAAAGAATTGGATGAAATGATTCAACTGCAAATAATTGAACCATCCACTTCAGCTTATTCTTCGTCGATAGTTATTGTTCGAAAGAAAGACAATAACATACGTCTTTGCGTTGACTATCGCAAATTAAATCAAGTTACGAAGTTCGATGCTGAACCTATGCCATTATTAGATGATCTACTTATTAGACTTTCTAAAGCTAAATTCTTTACTAAACTAGACTTGTCGAAAGGTTATTGGCAAGTCCCACTGACGGAACACGCCAAACCTCTCACTGCTTTTTCGACACCTAGGGGTCTGTTTCAATGGAATTTTATGCCTTTCGGGCTTATGAACGCCCCAGCGACTTTCGTGCGCATGATGCGACGAATTCTATCAGATCGTGCATATGTCATCGTATATTTAGACGACATCTGTCTTTTCAGCGATACTTGGGAAGAACACTATTTGGGTCTAAAGGAATTGCTATCTACTCTACGTGAGCATAGTTTGACTGCAAAACCCTCTAAAGCTTTTGTTGGGTTTAGTGAAATTTCCTTCCTAGGTCATCGAGTTGGTCATGGTCTGTTGAAGACAGAGGACCAAAACATTTCGAAGATATTAAATATCTCGGTTCCGAAGACAAAAAAGCAAGTGCGTAGTCTCTTGGGATTGATACAATTCTATGGAAGATTCATTGAGAATCTGTCCTCCATTATGGCACCACTTTCATCGTTATTGAAAAAAGGTTCTCCTAATATGGTGCGTTGGTCCCAGGAATGCCAATCTTCATTGGATCAGGTTAAGAATTTGTTCTCATCTCATCCTATCTTAAGACTACCAACGATTGATAAGACTTTTGTTCTTCGTAGTGATGCCTCTTCCACTGGGATTGGAGCGGCGCTAATGCAGGAATATTCAGGAACTCTGCATCCTGTAATGTATATTTCTAGGAAGCTAAATGCGGCAGAAAGGAATTACTCGGTTTTAGACCGTGAATTGTTGGCTATGGTTTGGTCCATTCTTAAGCTACAAAGGTTCCTTCTGGGCGCGCATTTCTTTATGGAAACCGACCAAAAAGCTCTTACGGCTATGCAAAGTAAGGATTTGAAGAGCTCGAGATCTACTCGTTATGCTATTGCTCTTCAGCCTTTCCATTTCACGGTGCGAGCTATCCGTGGTTCGGATAATGTGATGGCGGACATATTGTCCAGATGCCCACATGATTCCAGTTAAATCTTGTGTCCTAGTTTTTCCTGATACACTTTCAGACTTAGGTCTGTCCTTAATATCCTAATATGTTGTAATACAAATGTATTTGGATGATGTTTAGATAATATAACAAATTTCATTTTGTCCATCCATCAGTGATATGTTGCTAATATAGCATTGTAATTCATGACATTTGTATATTGCTATAATTATAGTATTTAGTAATGATTGATATATGATTGGTATTGCCAGCAACTTAGGTTTCTTTAATGGTACCCCCCTTAGTTTGTTTGGCTTAAAGGAGATATTTTCTCCTATGTTGGGAGATGATTTGTATCCTCTTCAGACGCTTTGTTTATGCGTCTATTGTACCTGATATTAGGTTCATTTTTTCAGGAGCACATAAGTGATACTTGTGCAATCTTGCTCATGGACATATTAAAAAAAAAAAAAATTTCATTTTTTTTTTTACAGGGGGGTGGTAGTAATATGTTGCTGTCATTTTTGACGGAGTCATCTGTCAAGTTATTTGCTTATGTTTTTATCATAAGAATAATTGTGTCTTTACCTGCGATGTCAGGTTGATTAGGGGTTGTCTTCCCTTGTTTATTCATTCATTGTGTTTGACCTTTAGGGTCAAAGGTAGACAGTTCTGGCGTATGCCCATGGGCAGGTTTTTTTAAGCGGGAGTTGAGTTAGACTTCCGGCAAGCCGGGAAGTGTCCTGGTTTCTGAAGGGACGAGAGTCCATTGTGTTTTTTTCGGGGAGAATCTTCGAAGTGACTGCACTGGCAGTTTTCCCCAGTGAATCTCTGTGCGTTGGAATGACAGCAGAGTTCCTTGTTAAGTTCTGTGGACTCGGTTACAGGTAATACCGACTTTTTCCATTACTATGCTTTCGGTGGCAGAACATGTTAGAAGATTGCCTAGTCTGTGAACTGCAGCTCACCGATCCTCCATTTCAGAACTTATATTTTGTGCTCGAGGTAGCCATCCAAGACTATTAGTCTTTATATTGTCCAGAAATCCAGTGACGAAGATATATTGTGGGAGCCGCAGATTGGCGGCATATTTATGTCTACAATAAGCATTACTGCAGGGTTGATGGTAACCTGCTTATCAGAAGTACACAGCCGACGTCAGAACGAGGCCTGTGTTTTTCGGCTATTATACTACAGCCTGATAATGTGCAATTGGCGGGGAATGCCAAGTTGCACCTATGTGTCAAAGTGATTAAGGTATCTGACGCGTTTAGTCAGTAATCCCAGGGCGACGCTACGAACTGTCCTTATTGAAGAACATTGTATTGACCATGCACGAATATTCAAATGTTTACCAGCTTGCTGAATGCCTAATATATACCTATCGATTTCCGGTCAGCATGACCTTGTTACACTGACTGTTCCTGTTGATACCATGTGTGTTCTCGTCAATAAATGTTTTGAAACGTGTATGCAGTGTCCAAGCATCCTTGACTACTGCATGTGAGTGTATGGGTTGCAGGGTCTACATATCTACGAGCCTAAACACATTCGCGCCTTCATTCGCACCCACACTCAGTTCATCATCCGCTCGCACTACACACCTAACAACATGTATACTGTCTTGGGCCAGTGATCACCTCAACAAGAGAAAAGTACAGTTACATTTTTGGTGGACCAGTTACGTGGGCTCTTCTGATACATTTCTGGTGGACAGAGCGAGCAATTAACATTATTGATGACATTAATGTGGTCCAGAAATTTACATTTCATGGGGCTATTTGCGTGAGAAGGACAAGTACACATTACATTTCTGATCTGTGGGTCTAAGCTACACACTGGACAGCTGTAACACACATCGCTAATTCTACATTTGCAAGTTTTGGCTACAACAGGACAGAAATAGGTCATCAACTGTTGACCCAGATAAACAGTGCTAGCATTTATGTTATAATGCTACATAAACCACAACAGGACAAGTACTGAAGTTAACATCTAGGCATTTGCTACGTGGACCACAACTGCAAGTCAAGTCCCTTACAGTAAACGGTACCGCTGGTCGTTTACACGTTTCAGTCAACAACAGACTTTTCTACGCCCGAGCATTCAAGCTATATTGTTCGAGGTCAAGTGTTTGTAAACAGTACGTGGAAATTGTAAACATTCAATGTGCAAGTCCTAAGTCGAGAAGGTCATAGTAACTTTTGTTCGTGAATACCACTTTATGCTACAGTGGATTTGACATTCAGTGCGCGCTTGACATTTTGTTTCTGTGTTCGCAAGGAGCAAGTTAGTTACTGTAATATCATGTGTGACTAAGTTTTATTTTGCAACACATTGAATTGATTGCTATTTATGTTAATTGTACTATTGTTGTGTATTTTTCTTGTGTTTTTCTGCGGGTTTTCGGTTGGTGGGTCTTACAGTAAATATGCCACTTAATCGAGGGTTACTGTAAGCGTTCTGTAGGGATTGCAATTTTCTTAATTGAAATTTGCTAGCGACTTTTGTTGCTATATTTTTTTTTTAGCTGTGACGACATCAGTTAGTGTTGTTTTCGTTATTTTTCCGTTCTTTGATTTTCGATTAATTTTGTTTGTATCTGTTCTTCTCTCATTCCTTCCGTTTATTTCTTTACACCTTTTCGTTTATAACAGTGTTGCCATTTGTCTTGTTTATTTTTCGCCATTATCATTACACATTTGTGTAACATTTTTTTTACTTTTTGCTATATTGTTTATTTGACTTCCGCGAACGTTTTCGGTCATTGTTCTGTATCTTTGTCTTTGTATTTATGATTGTACTACATTATTGTCATACACAGTCTACATACATACACTTGGTCATGTATTATTATTATTATTATTGATAAGGTACACTCTTCATATAGAGATTGTTAATAAAATATTATTATATATGATATTTATACAAGTTCTTTGATAAAAGACTTGTTATCCTCAAAGATTGAGACAAGGTGAAATACATATTCAAGTTCTTTAAAAAAAAAAAGACTTGTGCCCATAGTGAGTGGGATATAAAGGAATTATTTTCCACAGGTACTCAAGTGATTTTTTGTTACATTATAAACAAGAGGACCATACAAGGTCTTTATCTAAGACTAAGAGAGTCAAATAAATTGAAGTGAGTATACAAGTCTAGCATTTCAGACTTGTCTCCCATTGAAGTGGGATAAGGTAATTTATTTAATTTTTTTCAGGTTTCTGATCTCATTAGACAGAATGTCTACATTGGATTTCTTCATCCAGCAAGGGTTGACCCTTGGTAAGTCTGGTAAAGAATTGGAACAATATTCATCTGCTCAATTCGCCATTGCATTAAAGTCAGATGAAAAGAAACAAAAAGAGGAAATTAAATTGAAAGCAGAAGCTGAACTAAAGAAGCTAGATGCTGAGAATAGAAGATTAGAACTTGAAGAGAAAAGGTATCAAAGAGAAGCTGCTGCAGAGGAGAGAAAACTTCAAGCTGCTGCAGAGGAGAGAAAAGCTCAAGCTGCTACAGAGGAGAGAAAACTTCAAGCTGAGGATGAAATTAGAAAAATGGAACATGAGGAAAGAAAACAGAAGATGGAACTTGATGAAAGACTCGCAACTTTGGAGTTAGAGAAATTGAAATTGGCGAGTACGGGTGCTCAGCAAACAACTTCGAGTACGACAAAGGAGTTTGTTAATAGGATTATATTGCCTCATTTCAATCCTTTAAAGGATGACGTAGCAGATTATCTAGATAGATTCCAATCTTTATGCGATACGCATAACATAAAAAAGGAAAAATATGTTGAACAACTGATGGAATTTTTTACAGGTGACACAGTGACTACTCTTATGACAAAAGACGAACATGACAGGACTAATTATGATGTTGTCAGAGCAGCATTGCTAAAAAAATACCAACTAAAAGAAGAAGACTATCGTCTTCGTTTTAGGACAATGTTGCCAGAAAATGGAGTAGATTTCTCTGATTTTGTTACAAAAATACGTCGTACATTTACACGATGGGTTGAGTTGTCTCAGACTGAGAAAACATATGAAGGTCTAATGGACTTATTATTGCGAGATAAGGTTTTGTCATCTGTTAATGATTCTTTTCTTGCATTCCTTCATGAGCGTAAGCCTAAAAACTTAAAAGATATGGAGGAATACTGTTGTCAGTATGCCACCGCGCATCCCCATGCTACAGTTAGCAATTCTAAAGTGAAAAAAGGGTTGCCAGCTGCTTCGGCAACACCATATGGCCCTAATTTCAAAAAAAAATTTCAGGGTGCTCAACAAAACTGGAATAGGGGAAGTAATCAGAATTACACTCAGAAGCGGAGTAATCCAACACATGATGGTTCTTCGTCTATGAATTGGAGACAAGATGGTAGTTCTCGTAATTTTAGTGGTAATAATTTGAGACACTTCCGCAAAGGCTATCCAAATAATAACTATTCGAACGTTCGAGGTAATCATTCTCGACGTCAAGATTATGACGATGGTGAATTTAGAAACCGGGATTCAAACCGGAATGATGATTACAATAGGCAATATGATAACAATTACAGGGGAAATGATAGTCGAAATAATTACAGGGGAAATGATAATCGAGGCAGACCTAGATTTAACAAAAAAAAAGACCTTTCCAACAGGCAAACTCTGCACAACAAGAGTTTGATGGAGCCTGTAATACAGTAAATGATAGTGGTAACTCTAGGGCTATCACTGGTTGTGCTTTCGATTTTGGGAGAGCAACTGAATGCCCCCAATGCTTAACATTGTTCGACTCATCGACTGTATCTACTCTAAGTTGTGGTCACCCTCTTCCTGCTCTACCTGCTACAGTTGCGCATGATGGGAGATGATCTCTCATCTTACATAAAGGTCTAATAAATGATAGGCTAGTCTCAGTACTTTTCGATTCGGGATGTACTACCGTCTGGGTTAGGGAGTCTCTGATAGATCCTTGCTGTGCCACTGGAAAAACAATCAAATGTGTTACATTTGGTGGTACTATGGAAAGTTATCCTACTGCTATTATTAGGATTGACACTCCCTTCTTCACAGGAGATGTCCATGCATGTCTTCTTCCTAATCTTATTGCGGATCTTATAATCGGTCGTATTCATGGGGTTAAGGAATGCACCCCGCAACAAATTTCTAGTTGGGAGGAAAAAAACATTCAAACGGTCAATGCAGTGGTGACAAGAGCTCAAGCTCTTAATCCCCCAACTTCATCGGATAATAGTAATGAAGTTGATAGCCAAGACGAGCACTTGGTGATTTCCCATGACTCGTTTGTTAAACGTCAAGAAGAGGATCCTTCTTTGAAGAAATTCTTCCTTCTTGCAAAGAAAGGGGATCCCAATCAAAATACTAATCACAAATCGTATATTACTATGAAGAATGGTATATTGGTACGGATGGTACAACACTCGGACAAGTCTATGCACTCGCAAATTCTTGTGCCTAAGTGTATGAGAGCCTTAATTCTTCAGCATGCACACGATTCTCAGTGTGCTGGACACATGGGGTTTTCCAGAACTAAAACTAGAGTCCTTGCGTCCTTCTTTTGGCCATTCGTGAATAAAGACATCCGAATTTATTGCCGATCTTGCAAAATTTGTCAAGAGGTCAAGTCTAGAGGTCCGAGACATGCTGCTCCTATTCAGGCTGCAGATATTCCGATTCGGCCATTTCAGAAAATGGCTATAGACATCATTGGTCCGTTCAAAATTAAGTCAGCCAGAGGACACCAATTTATCCTCACTTGCGTGGACATGTGCACGCGTTGGCCAGAGGCTATTCCTCTGAAGAGCATATCAACTGTCGATATCGCTGATGCTCTTTGGCTCATATTTTCTCGTCTGGGATTCCCCGGAGAAATACTGTCGGACCACGGCACTCAGTTAATTTCGGACGTTATGTCTCAGGTAATGGCTACGCTAGACATTAAAAGGTCTCTCAGTAGTATTTATCATCCAATGTCCAATGGATTGGTAGAACGTCTTAACAGGACACTAAAGAACTTACTTGGCAAGATAACGGAGGATCATCCGGAGGATTGGGACAGGGTTTTACCTGCAGTCCTCTTTGCCTATAGAGAAGTTCCCAACGAGCATACAGGGTTTTCTCCTTTCGAACTTGTCTTTGGTGCGCAACCGCGCGGTCCGATGTCCTTGTTACACGATTTGATAACTTCTGATAATATTGACGATGATACACAATCGTCATATGAATATGTCATTGCTCTTAGAGAAAAGATTATCGAATCGTGCATGTTAGCAACTTCATCTTCCGAATTTGCGAAAGAAAAAGCTAGGCGATTTGCTAACAAGAAAAGACGCCTACGTCAACTTTGTCCTGGAGACAAAGCATATGTCTTACTTCCCTCAAGAGAGAATAGACTTCTCATTTCATGGAAAGGTCCATACACTATAGTCTCCAAAATTTCCGATGTCGACTACATCGTCGATGTGGATGGAAAGCATAAAACCTTCCATATAAATATGCTAACAGAGTTTATTGAACGTCCAGACTATTTGCAGCCTATTTTCCAGGCGACGGACGACTCTCCAGTCCAACATGGTCACATCTCATCCCTGTCCGTTATACAGGATGAGGAAACTATTTTTTCGGACGTTAACTTACCTCTTCCTGCGATTCCACTGAATTCAACGGAATCGTGGAGGGACGTTACAATCTCTTCGAACTTGTCTTTTGAGGAGCAACGTCAAGTATCCTCTACGCTACAATCATATCAGGATGTCCTTACCGACATTCCTGGACACACAGATGTCATAGAACATGACATCATACTTACTGATCGTAATCCGATCAGAGTAAGACCATACCCAATACCTATTCATTTTCAAGCACAAGTCGAGAAAGAATTGGATGAAATGATTCAACTGCAAATAATTGAACCATCCACTTCAGCTTATTCTTCGTCGATAGTTATTGTTCGAAAGAAAGACAATAACATACGTCTTTGCGTTGACTATCGCAAATTAAATCAAGTTACGAAGTTCGATGCTGAACCTATGCCATTATTAGATGATCTACTTATTAGACTTTCTAAAGCTAAATTCTTTACTAAACTAGACTTGTCGAAAGGTTATTGGCAAGTCCCACTGACGGAACACGCCAAACCTCTCACTGCTTTTTCGACACCTAGGGGTCTGTTTCAATGGAATTTTATGCCTTTCGGGCTTATGAACGCCCCAGCGACTTTCGTGCGCATGATGCGACGAATTCTATCAGATCGTGCAGATGTCATCGCATATTTAGACGACATCTGTCTTTTCAGCGATACTTGGGAAGAACACTATTTGGGTCTAAAGGAATTGCTATCTACTCTACGTGAGCATAGTTTGACTGCAAAACCCTCTAAAGCTTTTGTTGGGTTTAGTGAAATTTCCTTCCTAGGTCATCGAGTTGGTCATGGTCTGTTGAAGACAGAGGACCAAAACATTTCGAAGATATTAAATATCTCGGTTCCGAAGACAAAAAAGCAAGTGCGTAGTCTCTTGGGATTGATACAATTCTATGGAAGATTCATTGAGAATCTGTCCTCCATTATGGCACCACTTTCATCGTTATTGAAAAAAGGTTCTCCTAATATGGTGCGTTGGTCCCAGGAATGCCAATCTTCATTGGATCAGGTTAAGAATTTGTTCTCATCTCATCCTATCTTAAGACTACCAACGATTGATAAGACTTTTGTTCTTCGTAGTGATGCCTCTTCCACTGGGATTGGAGCGGCGCTAATGCAGGAATATTCAGGAACTCTGCATCCTGTAATGTATATTTCTAGGAAGCTAAATGCGGCAGAAAGGAATTACTCGGTTTTAGACCGTGAATTGTTGGCTATGGTTTGGTCCATTCTTAAGCTACAAAGGTTCCTTCTGGGCGCGCATTTCTTTATGGAAACCGACCAAAAAGCTCTTACGGCTATGCAAAGTAAGGATTTGAAGAGCTCGAGATCTACTCGTTATGCTATTGCTCTTCAGCCTTTCCATTTCACGGTGCGAGCTATCCGTGGTTCGGATAATGTGATGGCGGACATATTGTCCAGATGCCCACATGATTCCAGTTAAATCTTGTGTCCTAGTTTTTCCTGATACACTTTCAGACTTAGGTCTGTCCTTAATATCCTAATATGTTGTAATACAAATGTATTTGGATGATGTTTAGATAATATAACAAATTTCATTTTGTCCATCCATCAGTGATATGTTGCTAATATAGCATTGTAATTCATGACATTTGTATATTGCTATAATTATAGTATTTAGTAATGATTGATATATGATTGGTATTGCCAGCAACTTGGGTTTCTTTATTGGTACCCCCTTAGTTTGTTTGGCTTAAAGGAGATATTTTCTCCTATGTTGGGAGATGATTTGTATCCTCCTCAGACGCTTTGTTTATGCGTCTATTGTACCTGATATTAGGTTCATTTTTTCAGGAGCACATAAGTGATACTTGTGCAATCTTGCTCATGGACATATTAAAAAAAAAAATTTCATTTTTTTTTACAGGGGGGTGGTAGTAATATGTTGCTGTCATTTTTGACGGAGTCATCTGTCAAGTTATTTGCTTATGTTTTTATCATAAGAATAATTGTGTCTTTACCTGCGATGTCAGGTTGATTAGGGGTTGTCTTCCCTTGTTTATTCATTCATTGTGTTTGACCTTTAGGGTCAAAGGTAGACAGTTCTGGCGTATGCCCATGGGCAGGTTTTTTTAAGCGGGAGTTGAGTTAGACTTCCGGCAAGCCGGGAAGTGTCCTGGTTTCTGAAGGGACGAGAGTCCATTGTGTTTTTTCGGGGAGAATCTTCGAAGTGACTGCACTGGCAGTTTTCCCCAGTGAATCTCTGTGCGTTGGAATGACAGCAGAGTTCCTTGTTAAGTTCTGTGGACTCGGTTACAGGTAATACCGACTTTTTCCATTACTATGCTTTCGGTGGCAGAACATGTTAGAAGATTGCCTAGTCTGTGAACTGCAGCTCACCGATCCTCCATTTCAGAACTTATATTTTGTGCACGAGGTAGCCACCCAAGACTATTAGTCTTTATATTGTCCAGAAATCCAGTGACGAAGATATATTGTGGGAGCCGCAGATTGGCGGCATATTTATGTCTACAATAAGCATTACTGCAGGGTTGATGGTAACCTGCTTATCAGAAATACACAGCCGACGTCAGAACGAGGCCTGTGTTTTTCGGCTATTATACTACAGCCTGATAATGTGCAATTGGCGGGGAATGCCAAGTTGCACCTATGTGTCAAAGTGATTAAGGTATCTGACGCGTTTAGTCAGTAATCCCAGGGCGATGCCACGAACTGTCCTTATTGAAGAACATTGTATTGACCATGCACGAATATTCAAATGTTTACCAGCTTGCTGAATGCCTAATATATACCTATCGATTTCCGGTCAGCATGACCTTGTTACACTGACTGTTCCTGTTGATACCATGTGTGTTCTCGTCAATAAATGTTTTAAAACGTGTATGCAGTGTCCAAGCATCCTTGACTACTGCATGTGAGTGTATGGGTTGCAGGGTCTACATATCTACGAGCCTAAACACATTCGCGCCTTCATTCGCACCCACACTCAGTTCATCATCCGCTCGCACTACACACCTAACAACATGTATACTGTCTTGGGCCAGTGATCACCTCAACAAGAGAAAAGTACAGTTACACTCATGTATTTTACTGTCTTTTCAAATATTTCATGCTATATCTATGTTTTCAAAACCTGGTGGGTCACGCTCCAGTTAACCCATTTTTAAATTGGTACCTGAGTCTACTCTTTAGTTAGGAAAGGAAAATGGTCAACATACCTAATAAAATGTGACGTAGTTTGTTGAATGTTAAAAAATTCACCTCTACCATTTGGCAGTATCTTCAGAATAACTACCTCTTCTTTGTTTGTTTATGTGAAGTCCCGCTATTTTTCACCTGGACCTTAAGGTTTTCCTTATCCTTTTCTTTATCTTGCAAGTATGTCACCTTCAAATCTTGCAATCGATTTTTCGATCACTTGCAGACTAGCAATAGCTCTGAAATTTGGCATATTTGTGTATTCCCAATGACAGTACAATAATCAGTCATAAAAAAATGATAAAATGAATAACACTAAAATTAATATTTTTTTGTTTGTATTGTTTCTTCAGTAAAATGTTCGATAACTGCAAATAATCTAGATGTATTCTTTCTAACTGAGTTGACTTTCCATCATAGCATTTCAGTGGGCATGAGGTTTGCTTGGCGGTGTCCATCTCTTCTCCAAGTATCCTTGCAGGTACATACAAAAATGTACCTGGAGCAATCTGGTTTTAAGGCGCCAGAAACTCGCCCTTCGAACCTTCTCCTGTTAGTATTAAACGGTGCCGCCACGAGAAATAATAAACACGTATGCAGGCCACCAAGAACCACTTTTGTCAGTAGTGAATCGTCGAAAGCTTGCCTGGTTTGGGCTTGTAACTTGTCATGACACCCTTTCCAAAACGATCCTCCAGAGAACAGTCGAAGGTAAACGGAGAAGAGGAAGGCAAAGAAAATCCTGGGCTGATAACATCAAAGAATGGATAGGACACGGTTTTTCCACACTTGTACGCATTGCTGAGGATAGAGAGCAGTGGTGGACCCTGTCTGCTGATGCTTCCACCACGGCACCCCAACGACCCACGATGGGCTACGGGTTGAGATGAGATGAGATGATTCTTTCCAACAAGATTGGTTTCTTGAGAGAAATATTGAAACTTCTCCTCCATCCCCCTCCACACACACACACACACACACACACACGCACGCACACACACACACACTCTCTCTCTCTATCGTATGCCCGTGCATATACATCACGCAACTGACAACTACATTAAAAAAAATGTAGTTTATAATTCTTATCAAAATAAATTTAAAAAAAAAAAATTAAAAAATTTAACTTTCTGTGTAATATACTGAACAATGAAATCCACCTCCTGTGCTCTGGACTCGTTTATCGCAAACTGATAATGGCATTAGCGGATCGATGACATTTGACTTAAATGTACTCGTACAAACAACATCAAAAATAACACTAATAAAGAAGAAAATACAAAAATATTTTTAAAAATATTCTCAACACAGGCTTTTAATGCACTAAAAAGCCACAAATAATTTTTCACGGAGTTTAAAGCTTGCAGTCAAAAAATGTAACATCAAATTGACAAAAAGCCTAGGGCGCTGATTCTACATGAAATTAACTTCTGCTTTATACTTCATTAGACACTTATGGATAAAAATTTGATAGCGCTAAGCGTACCACGCTTTTTGTCTATTTGATGTTACATTTTTTTACTGCAAGCTATAAACTCCGTGAAAAATTGTTTGTGGCTTTCTAGTGCACTAAAAGCCTGTGTTTAAATTTTTTTTTTAATTTTTTTTATTTCTGACGTATATTGATAGATTCTAATGTTATCCATACTTTATGTGACAACTGATAGTAGTAGAGAGATTCAACAGAAAGCATAGAGCTGATATCAATAGCTAGATCTAGAGCTCACCACGATAAATAAGAACCGAAGCAGTCAAGTTATGGTAATGGCAACATATACGTTACATGAAATATTAGGGAGGGAGGAAATAATTTACACATTGGGATTTCAGCACAGTGTGTGGTATGATAAGAAACTCTATACAGAGCGATACAACAGGGGGCAATCTGATCATCCAAATGGTTCTCCCCGTCGAACAATAGTTTCGGCCCTGTATACTCCTTTACACTCTAATGGGGGCGGGCCCACCTGGGTCATGACTCCCAAGTGTCTCTGCCTCCTGTTGTTTTTTGTAGAAAATAAACCCACTCCACCTTGGTTGCAGTTTTAAAATCCACAATTCTGCCAGCAGGAGGCAATTGTGAAAGTAACACTTATGTTGAAAACAAATCATTGTTCCACAGGCATACCACGACCGGAGACGGACATTGAGCCACCTGCGCAAAGCCAACGAGGTTTGAAGCCACTGCATGCTAACATCTGAAATCTACTTGCTCCCGACACCTTATTTAAAAATACGCCGCGTGTTGCATGTAATCTACCGTCTCTTCACCAATACAATGAAAAACTCAATGTATTGCGGACTTTGAAAAATTTCAACTTTCCGGATGTTTCCTGTAACGCAGGTGGGGATAGAGTTTACTGTCATGAGTTACATAGCCCAATACGGTTGTTCCACAATCAGCCCCAACAGTTTTATTAGATAATACACTGATCAAGCCGCGAGCCCTCCTGCACCCACCTCAACAGCCATGACCCTTGCAGTGAACCCATCGTGTCTCAGATCCGCGGCCAGATCACTATATTTGGTCGCTTTGAACAAATATTACTCTTCCAGACTGAATTCAAATGGCACGGTCAGTTCAATCAATATAACCTGGTGCGATGATGAAGAATGCAGGACTATATCCGGCCGTCTTCGAGATTTCCTTATACTCTCTGGATATGCACCTCGTCCGGGTAGGTCTACTGCCATCTCCCAGTCATTTGCACAGTCAAGGAGAAATGGTACCCGCCTACGTGCTCTACTCGGTTTTGGGTGTGCTGACTTTCCTGCTCTCAGAAAGTCCGTGTTTGCAGTGTTCGGCCTGACATTGCTATTCGCCTTCATTCTTGCCAGATATATTGTCGCAGCCAGCTCATTTAGCGCTTTGTTGTGGCGCCATGTGTATCGCCCTTGCCCTAATGACACCTTGCAAGCTGAGAGCACGTGTTCAAGTGTCTGCACGTGCTCTCAGTGGTAGAATATACTAGTTACGTAATTCGCGCCGTTTAATAGAAACACCCATATAGCATAGGATAGATCTAGCGAGAAGGTGACTTACTTCGCAGCTCTCTTTCTATATATACTATCTATATCTGTGCGGTTTATTACGTATCATTCTTCTGCCATCCCCTACGACTCGTTAACCATCTTTACTTAATCGTTTAGAAACTTAGTGCCTCCTATCGCCCTTGGATCCATCGGTGTAAATAGCCAAGTTGTTGTTGTTTTGTTAGTACGTTGATATACGATCTTTCTTATTACGTCTTGACTCATTGTCTGCTGTGTGTTGTTTTGTCTAATAAGGTTTGAAAAGAGGGCTTTCTACCTACATGAGGAAGCTGATTGCGTGCTCGGTAATCCCAAACATTTATAAATTGTAAGAATTCTTCCAATAACATTTTACTGGAGAATTGTAAACATATTGTATTTACAGAAGACAGGTTAAATATAATCACCCGTCACATTCAGTTGCACACATATCACATTCATTCATATCACAGTTTTCTTCAATAAGAGAATACTAGAAGAATAACGAAAATCACAAGCAAATATCAACCGCGGAATCAGTCTAATCAACATAACCATCAAAAACAGGCTTCGGTGTATCTTCACTTCACTTATTTGCAATTTTTTTCTTTTAGCCACATGTTTGTGCAAACCTGCTTGGCAAGGAATTAGATGTGAAGCATCCAAAGATGAGTGCTCTGGAGTAATCTGCCCAGGGGGAACTCTATGTGTTGATGGGCATCTGAGTTATTCCTGCAGATGTCCAACAGGTCGCAGGTTTATCCAGAATCAATGTCAAGGTTTGAAAACTTTTCTTCTCATAATGGCAAAGAAGAGATAATGTTAGTTAATAAATCTTTAGGAAGCAAAGAGTAAGGTGCAATGTAAGGTTCGCGTAGGCTACTCTTCACGAATGAATTGTTGAAAAGAAATTAGCATACAAAGACACCGAAACGGAGTAGAGTAAGTAAACCCATTTAGACTATGATTAGGAAAATGAGACGAATAGTCAAGTCACATTTATTATATTGAGGAGAGAAAGACCACACGAAAACAAAGCAGTGAAGTAGTACTCGTGCAATTTTGACAGTGTCAACAGCAAAGTGTCAAATTTAAAAAAAGAAAAACAACAACAACTGAAGTTACTTGACACAAAACTCAATAGTGCATCCTGTTAGAAACAGGACACTCGATGATAGATCAACTACTGTGTTATTAATGTCTGAAAGATAATTACATAATTCTCTGCCTGCTATAGTTAAGAAAAACACACACAAGTACCGGAAGTGTGACCCAAACACATGCCTTAATGACAGAAACGTGGACTGTTATTGTTATGCAGAATTGACATCATTGCACTCCGGTCAAACCCATAGCTGCTCAGTCTCCATCAGCATATGTCGAAGAGTGTGAATGTTAAGTGTTCCTGTAGCTCGCTGGTTGCAAACACGACGGATGCATCCTTTGTACTAGCTTTACGTTTGATGCCAAATTCCAACAGTCTTAACCTTGATGATTCATCTATATCAGTGTCATTCAGTACATCAAAATCATAGATACTAGTTTGAATAATGGCAGCTCATTGGTAAGCGCTTCGACAGTTCCAGTACCCTGTACGAACTTATTTCATAGAGGGTCGATCAGCCTTCTTCCTTGTTTTTCACCTACCAGAAACGTGGATACAACAATGGAAATACACATACCCCAAATAGAACTGCAACATGTATGTGACGGTATTGCCTCCTCTGCTTTGCAGCAGTGATCCAACAGTGGCCAAAACTCAAGAGTATCTAATATGAACTTCAAACGTATCTACCTTCGCACAAGATTTCTCTTGGCAGATATGTAGATAGAAGGGTGATGACACTTCTATTTCAAAAGGGAGTCTTCACAAGATATTAAGAATAAACTAAAACAATACTGCTTTGGCTGAGTATGTTAACCCTGTAATTCTGCCGACGATTTTGTGAAGGATTTAAGCACTTATTAATGTCAGCTTGTTTAAGCCCCCACCCCTGATATACTCAGTGGAGTTATATTATTCTAGTATGGCTCTATTTAGAGTGTGTGCAGTAAATTGAATGAGACAAACACGCAGTAACTTTAAATGTGATTAGACCGAAGTTAAATTTGTATAATTACAAATAACAAAATGTAATAATCACCTACGTTTTAACAGTTTAAAAATAATTTGAATAGTTATGGATCAAGAAAAGTATTCATTATAGTGGTTATTGATTGTGAAATGCTATAAGAAGTTCAAGGGGCAGCATAGATTTGAACTTAGCTGCCAATGACGGTTCTGTTCCTTCTTATGGGTTGGTTCTTTTCACACTGCTCGCGCTCGTCCCTGATCAAGGTTGTCGGGTGTAGCTCGTTTCCCAGAGATTCAAGGAGAATCTACCACGTGGGTCCTTCGTCTTAAAGCGTAAGCCACTGTTCCATTCTTGTTCCAGAGATAATACTTTCTGCTGGAACCACCAATAACTATGGTAACAGAATAGAACGAAACGCTTTTCAGAGTATGGCGTTTTCCACCCCATAGTTATGGGTTCCTATCTTCCCACATCACCTTCCCAGTTAACTCAGACTTTACACTCGATGAGAATGAAATTTAATCCCTCTGTATAAAACTGCCTTTACATTTAAATAGATTAGCTTTCAAAGTTACTTTATATTTAAATGAAAGGCTAATAATAGGGATAGAGTCTGTTTACATATACATCTCCACTGATTAAAAAGTGTTCACAATCAAAATTAAATATGTTTTCAGTTATGTTTACACTGACTGAAAAGCTTAAAACTTCCATTACTTTAAAATGAATATTTTCACATAGACATTTACCCTGGTTTAAAGCTTGAAAACTTACATTAATCTTAAAAGGAATATGTTTATATGGTCATTTACACTGCTTTGAAAATGTAAGTATTATACTTAGAAAGTACATCATTTCTTTCATCTTTCTCTTCCTGCTCCATGTAGAACCTGGAACTACTTTATGCTTTTAGTTCTCTTTACGAAACTAGCAATAAAGCAATCACCAGCCCGTGCAGTGGTGGTTCATGAATCATCATTCTATACGCTGAGGTTACCAGCCTCAAATGACTTTGACATCCAATAGCGAGTTTCACATATTAAAATTCACATAGAAATATATATATATATATATATATATATATATATATATATATATATATATATATATATATATATATATATATATATATATATATATATATATATATATATATATATATATATATATATATATATATGTGTGTGTGTGTTAGTGTTAGTGTTAGTTCACATGTTAGTAATAAAATATTAAATGTAAATCACAACTTACGCCAATCCCGGCTCACATACTTTTTTGCTCAGATGAATAAAAGAGAATTGAATCGGCCTCTTACAAGCGTCTGAGGTGTCGTTAATTTAATAAGTTCCCTCTCTGCGTGGTCCTTCAGTTTCCTTGTTTGAAATGAAAGAGATTTCCTGGGCTATGAAAGTCCGTCCAAAATTCTTCAATAAAAAATGTCCGGTATCTTTAAGAAGGAATTCTGAATTCCAATTCTTAAGTCTTGCAGTCTGACGTCTTTGCGAACGATTTCTCAAGTGAAAAAGCTTGAGAAAATGGCCAGATTATATCCACTGCTTTCCCACGCATTTGTTATGCGCGCCTCATGGGATCAGCCAATCTGATTCAAATATGTTGAATTGTCGCATAGAGATTTATGATCAATACATTTTCTATATTCTTTTCTTTTCTACCCGTGTCCTCTACTTTATTATCGCTCTTTTATCCTTTTCCTGTTTTTCGCATTCGTTCGTTTGCAACAAAATATTACTTTCCCATTCAAACTTTCGCCTGTTTCTTTTCTCATTTAGAAACGCATTTTATTGCATAATATGTCAGTCCCTGGATGTGAGCGTAATAGTGTGAGAATTCGCCTCGCCAGACATAGAGAGCAGTCATTTGTCTACATTTTCAAGCTGACACGAGTTTTTCTTCGGAGTTTCTCGGCGTGAGGTGTGAACGGCGCCCTCATGCATAGCTCAGAAATGAGGCATGTCGTAGGAGGTGTGAAGACGCGTTTTGGCAATTATGGCCAGCGTCTAAGTATGTGAAGTGTTAAGAAAGAGAGAGAGAGCGGGGGGGGGGGGGGAGAGACCGGCGCTATTTCGGGTTTTTGTAATAGCGTGGGATCCTTTGTCCGTTTTCATATATCTTACCCAGAGTTTTAGACTTCATTCACTCAGTACTCCGCAGTCAAGACGAGAAAGATCTAGGTTTCGATTCCTAAAGATCTCTGTTAATAGAAGCATCATTTAGTTGGTCGAAGCGGATTTAGTTCTTAGTAGTTCTGTGTTGATGTAAATATTATATATATATATATATATATATATATATATATATAGTAGTATATAGTGATTCAGTGATAACCGCTTATTCCATTTTACTAGTTAGATTTCTGTGCAGAAGAAAATAATTTATAAGTCTGTTATATTCGCTAGTCGACACGTTACAGTGGAAAGAAGAATAAATTACAATTTCTAGCTTAAACGCATTCGGCTATTAATGAATTTAATTAAACTGCTAATAATCAGTCGAGAATATTTTAAACTAACTTATAACTGCACTGATTCATCATTGAGTATTGACGAAATACGTATGTATTTCTAATTCATGATGATTGTTTTATGAATATAACTTATTTCCCGGGAATTTTAAACGATAAGACAAGCTCTACGCTTGCAGTTTATAATGTAAGTTATAACCGAGGAATAGTATGGATAGTATTTTATATGTTGTTTTCTCTTTATTCGGTGAAAACTGGGGTGGCCCAACTCTACCAGCGTTTTAGTACATGAGAAATATTTGTGAAGAACAAAAACATTTTTTTTCTTAAAGACTTGGGTGTATAAAGTAAAACCTGTCTGGCATTGCATTGGCATCCAGAACGACAGAGTACCCATTTCATGAACTTTAAGATTAAATGACGTAACGGGCCTATCGGGCCAGATTTAATTCTTCCTGAGAAAAACAAAAACCTCAAGTACATTTTCAGCTCTTGTGGCAAGTAAAATATTACTATCAGTAACATTCTGACGGAGCTTTAACTAGTTGTGGTGTGACCAAATAAAGTCCTACACTGAGAGACGGCACCGACCTGACATTCCTAGCCACTAGAAATCTAAGCTATTGACACTTTGCTCGCTGTTAACGTTCGTGCCTGGACAATTTTAATGTGACACAACCAGATATCCTAAAATAAGAAATTCCAAGGAAACGTTCCCTAAGGTAGCGAATTTAACCTATGTTTGTGAAGCTGAGGTTCCCTTGGCTAATGACTAACCCTGGAGATTCTGTATGTGCATGTCCTAAAAATTGTTTGTCCAGAAGTTGCTACCGAAGCTGTAAGTACGAACGAAAGCTAGTGATCACGGCTGACTGAATAGAGTGAATGCAGGACTGAGTGTGGCGTGAGGTTTTATTTGGCTCTAGGATCAGTATAGTACTGACAATTACAGAAATAGAATTTCTGCAGAAAATGGTGAAGTTACAGTGTCTGAAAGAACTACTGGTATCACAAATTAGTTACGGCTGTGAATGATCTGATCTCGAAAAATTAGTAGAGAGGAGACCGACATAAATTGCCACCTCCGCTGTGTAACTAGCTGTGATATAAAGACAAGGAAACAGATTTTACTTAACAATGATAAAATTGACAAGTCTTCAAATACAATTTCCTTATTATTTATTTAGTATATACACTATCTACTCTTGTGCTGAAGGGTGAATGTTGAAAAATTGAATGTAATGGATTTGTAAGTTTACATATGATTTACAAATATTTATATTTATATATAGATATATAAATATATTACAACAAGTTTTCCAAGTATAGGAACAAAAATTATATCAGCTGTGCTGTTATTCAATTATAGTACACGTATCAGCTGTGCTGTTAATTAAGTATATAACATTTATCAGCTATGCTGTTATTTTTGTCTCTTGCTATGCTAATTCACTTTCTCGTCACTGACACTAACTTTGCTCACAATGCTGACAGAAATGGTACTAATGTGTATTCATCTCTCAAAAGTTCTGTCCTTCTTGGTTTGGTTGACATAAAACACCCGCTGTTGATCGTTTCGTTAGCCCACCCAAGACTGAGGGGGACTAAAGATGTATCTCAGGTACAATCTCTGTGCTCCTGTGAAGTTCCAGGCAGCTAGATTGACTGGACATACGACCTCAGGTTTGATGACACGAATAAAACCTGTAACAAGGAAAAATAGGGGCTAATTTCTGTCCTTAAGCCCACCTATTTCTATTGTATATGATATGAGCGTGTCTCAAGTGTCTGCATGTGGGATGAATGACAACATGGCTCAGTATGATTTAGCAATAGCGAGACAAGACAGGTGTCTACTTGCAAAAAATTCTTTCTGATAAATTAATACATGAATATATCCAATAATATAAATTCAATACATGAATACATCCAATAATATAAATTCAATACATGAATACATCCAATAATATAAATTCAATACATGAATACATCCAATAATATGTACTCAATACATGAATACATCCAAGAATATGTACACCTAGGTGTTGCGTACATATTTTTTATATGTCGCACAGATTACAGTTGATACGATTACAAATGAAAATGTAACTATCTGTTTGATAAAAGGATATTTATTTATGAACTTACAACTTTTAAGAAAGGGGAATAACTCAGAATAGTAAATGTGTATTTTATTCTTTGAGTGATCGGTTCCTGTTTTGTTTCCGTGGATTGAACAAGCGGAGGAATCTAGATTTTATATTATAGCTGGAAACAGATTGTTCTCGCTTAAGGTTTTGCAGGAATATTGAAAGTCCGAATCTAGGTTTACTGTTTGTCTGTTTGAGACGATTCCGTCTTATATCATGTTATCTTTGTGTGTCTTGGCTGGATTATTTGTTCTTACACTCTGAGCGGATGAAGATAAAGGAGTGTGTTCTTCGGTTATGGAGTCTGGCGGGACGCCAATGTCGGGCGGTCCAAAGTTTTGTGATCTCAAGTTATCATGGGGAAGAAGATTGTGTCTTCTAGGACTGTTTTAGTCTATGTGTTCCCCAGTATTATTTCTATTACGCCAGAAAAGTGTTTTTGTGCTTGCTATTGATTCTTGGCCAAGGTAAACGTACTTTTACTGACTTCGTTCCTAGGCTTACGATGGGTTATGTTTAGGCCTACATGAATCTACTTATGTTCAGATGTCAGAACGACATATCGTTTAGCAGCACTAAGAATGTTTCTACACAGCAATTATGAGGACAGATAATGCTGATATTGGTGGAAACTTTGATATCCTTATGAAGTGAATCTTTCTAGAAGTTTTGTCATCTCACCGTTGTGTGAGCGATGTTAAGGACCAAGGAAGCCATCTTGGAATCCGAATTATTGTCAATCATTCATCAGAGAACAGGGTTGTCCCTTACTACCCGATAATGATCCAGAGATCACAGTTATGAAAGAAAGATCTATTATGGGAGATTTAGCATTTACTCCGAAGATATGTGCTGAATGCTATTTGAAAGAATCTACGCTAGAGTACAAGCTACACTCATGCTAAGAGAGATTCTGTACAAGAGTCACTATGAACATTATGTATAAACTGACGTGAGCTGTCAGTACAACCTGATATATATATATATATATATATATATATATATATATATATATATATATATATATATATATATATATATATATATATATATATATAGATGTGGATTAACTATAGAACTCTGAATGCTTGTCTACAAATGTTCCAGTATGAGGTTATCCAGCATGTATGCTAACTTAAGATGATACACCATTGATCAACACCATGCTGTTTATGTCGTCATGTGTTCCTGTAACCATACACGTACTGTTCCAGTGTGCGTCTCATTAAATATTATAAAAAGAACACAGTAGTTCCAGTAATCCTTGACTTCTACATGTGAGAGTATGAATATATTGTTACCAAGTTGTCAACTCTTCAGAACCATTCTACCATTCGCGTACAATGTACTCTCACTTCAATGTTTACACTACCCTGTGTAGGTCGAGTTGACCTGTGTCTGTCTTCACGGTGACAGCACCTCTTTGAATACAACAGTACTACCAGCCATCATACTTTACAGTGAGGTTCTATACACCACACTCAATTTCTTTACAGCGGTGGCCACTATATCCATTACAAGAGACTGTAGTAAGAGAAATATTTTTACAGTGGTGTGCCAGCTTCCTGGGTCAACCTGCACAGTGGACATATTTGAGAAGTCAGCTACTGAGACCAGACCATTCCTTGGGGCCTGTTACGACACACGTAAACACCAGCAATACAACTTTACAGTCGATGTCAGCGCGACCTGTCCTATCGAGGTATACAGTAACTAGGTCAGCGTTTGTTGACATTTTTTGTTGATGGACATTTGCCATAGAACAGACAGCGTTACACAGCAAGTTTGTTTGGAACAGACAGCATTACATATCAGAGTTGGAACATATATTTGACAGTGTTTGCAAAATGTACAGTGCAACTGAAGCGAGAAGTCTTACTTGTGATTCTGAGGAACTGTAAACAGTGGATTCTCCTGCACTGCCATAGTTTGTGTTGAACTTTTATGATTTAGGCCAGATTTGATTATTTAATAAAGTACCATAGTACTGTAGCATTATTGCGTATAACTGTGCCTTCTTCGCAACACATTCTATCTGCAACACATTACATTACATTACATTATATTATAAATATTTATGCTATATGTACATTTATGTTTACATGTTTATATGTGATATTTGTTTGTATTCTGCGGGTTGTTGTTTCGGTTGGGCGGAGTCTCCCTTAGATCATACCACGTGATAGAGGTCGTCTATTGTGAGCGTTTTCTATAGGGTGAGCAAATTTCCGATACTGGAATTTGCAAAGCGACTGCTGTTGCTATTTTTTTTTTGGTTAGTTGTGACGATATGGTCAGTGTTGTTTTCGGAAGTTTCTTCACATTCTTTAGTTTTGTTTTGATTTGTTTGTAATTTGTTGGTCTACCCTTTGCTATCTTTCAGTTTCATACAACATTTATATTTATATACTGTGGCGTTATTTGTATTTGTTATCCTCTTGCGGTTTATTTTTTATTATTTTTTCCATTTGATTTATTTGATTTCCGCAAATGTTTTCATGTTGTCTTGTATAATTGTTTTTTATGTTCTTGATCGACATACACTATTTAAAATATAGTTGATCATATGGATTTATGTGAAAGAATCAACTGATGATTAATGTTGATTAGATAAGACACTATTTCTTGTGCATTGCACTTATGTTATAGAGTGTTGCAGCAATTTATAATTGTTATTTTTCAAAGAAATATACAAGACCTTGATAAGGCTTGTCTCACACAGACATTGTGATTGTGTGCTGATTAATACAGTGATTAAGAACTTTTTGCTATATTACCTTGAAATATATTTTATTATTATTGTTTCAAGTGAGTAGTATCATTGTCAGACATCATGTCTACATTAGAATACTTTATTGCACAAGGGAGATCCCTTGATAAGACTGGTACAGACTTAGAACAATGGGCAGTTGCTCAATATGACAAAGCATTAGCTGCTGAAGAGAGAAAAGCTGCTGCAGAAGAGAGAAAAGCTCTGGCTGAAGAGAAAAGATTAGAAAGAGAATTTGAACAAAAGAAATTGCAGATACAGACTGAGGAAAAAAGATTCCAGATGGAAATGGAAAAAGAAAAAAGAAAAGATGAAGCTGCTGCGGCTGCTGAAGAGAAAAAAGCAATGAGAGAACATGAATACCAAAAAGAACTTTTAGCATTTGAGTTAGAAAAGTTAAAATTAACAAACATAAGTAATGTTAATCAAGCATCTGGTGGTAATAGTAAACCCTTTACTTACAAGGTCAAGGTACCAGCGTTCAATCCTTCCAGCGATGACATAACATTCTGGTTAAATAGATTTGAACGCTCTTGTCGAGCCCATAATGTGGACAAATCACAATATGCTAACCAGTTGTCAGAAAATTTGAAAGGTGATTCTCTGACTAGTTTAAGTTTGGTTGAAGAGGCTGACAAGGATAATTATGATGTTATTAGGGCAGCCTTATTAAAGAAGTACCAGTTGTCTGAGGAAGGTTACCGGAATTTGTTTAAGACAATGGTTCCTGAGGCAGGTGTAGAATTCTCAGAATTCATTGCAAGGACACGTCTTACATTTGATCGTTGGATTGAGTTGTCCAAAACAGAAAAGACATATGAAGCCCTTATGGACTTGATACTCAGAGATAAGATTATGTCAAGTATAAATAAACCATTCCTTGAATTCTTACATGAGCGTAAACCCAAGACACTAAAAGAAATGGAACAGTATTGTACCCAATACGTCACTGCACATCCAGACGTAGCTATTAGCAATACTAAGGTTAGGGAAGGTATGCCAGTTGCTTCAGCAACACCATACAACCCTAATCACTCACGCAGATTCCAAGAACCTCAAAATAGGTTTAATAAAAAAGGTAGCCATAACGGTTATCAGAACCAAGGTAACCAATCATTTCAGGGTTCTTCTTCGAATACCTGGAGACGAGCCGACAGCCCTCGATTCAGAGGTGGTCATAATTATAGAAACTTTCGCAAAGGAAGTCATTATAGAAATTATCCAAGTTTTCCCTCATGGAGACAACAAGATCATAATTACAGAGATACTCATTATAATGAATATGATAATAGTAACCAAAGGAACTATGACTCAAACCCAAGTAGGGGTTATAACAGTGGAAACAAGGATAATTACAGAGGCAATAATAACAGAGGTAGAGCACAATACAAAAAACATAAATCTCATTACCAGGCGAACTCTGCTCAGCAAGAGTCCCACGAATCCTATAAACAAAATAAAGATAATGATGACTCTAATAATATGGCATGTGCCGCTTTTGATTTTGGGAGAGCATCTCAGTGCCCCCAATGCAAAACATTATTTGAGCCAACCACAGTGTCTACTTTAAGCTGTGGCCATCCTCTTCCCGCTCTTCCTGCGTCAATCGCGCATGATGGAAGAGGTTCTCTAGTCTTACACAAAGGTTTAGTAAATGACAATCCAGTCTCAGTACTTTTTGATTCTGGATGCACAACAATTGGTGTTAGGCAGTCACTAATAGATCCTTCTCATGCTACAGGCAAAGTAGTCAAATGCGTAACATTTGGCGGCACCATAGAGAAATACTCTACCGCTATCATTAGGATTGCTACTCCTTTCTTCACAGGAGATGTACACGCATGTCTTTTGCCGAATCCGATCGCTGATCTTATCATCGGTCGCATTCACGGAGTAAAAAGAATGCACTTCGCAACAAATTTCCGTTTGGGAAAAGCAAAATATGCAAACTGCTAATGTTGTAGTCACTAGAGCTCAAGCTCTCAATATGCCTGAAACTTCATCTACTGAAGATATTGAAGTGCATAACCAAGATGATCCCTTGGTAATTTCTCGTGACTCGTTTATAAAACAACAAGAAGAGGATCCGACTCTTAAGAAATTCTTCACTCTTGTAACAAAAGGTGATCCGAATAGAGATACCAAGCGTAAATCTTGGATTACAATGAAGAATGGTGTACTTGTACGTATGGTGCAAGACTCCACTAATTCAAGTCATTCTCAGATTCTTGTACCCAAGAAATTGAGAGTTAAAATTTTACAACATGCACACGACTCTCAGTGTGCTGGACACATGGGTTTTTCCCGTACAAAGTCAAGAGTTCTTGCGGCTTTCTTTTGGCCTTTCGTGAATAAGGACATACGGATCTATTGTCGATCTTGTAAAGTATGTCAAGAAGTCAAATCCAAAGGTCCTCGTCATGCTGCGCCCATTCAGGCTGCAGACATTCCTATTCGGCCATTTCAGAAAATGGCGATAGACATCATTGGTCCATTTAAGATCAAATCTGCTAGAGGACATCAATTTATCTTAACGTGTGTGGACATGTGCACACGTTGGCCAGAGGCTATCCCTCTGAAGAGCATTACTACTGCTGACATTGCAGATGCTCTTTGGCTTATATTTTCTCGCCTGGGATTCCCCGGAGAAATATTATCAGATCATGGCACCCAACTAATATCGGATACCATGTCTCAAGTAATGTCTACTCTACAGATAGAGAGATCTTTGAGTAGCATCTATCATCCTATGTCCAATGGGATGGTAGAACGGCTAAATAGAACACTTAAGAACTTATTAGGAAAGATAACTGAGGATCATCCTCAAGATTGGGACAGGGTTCTACCCGCGGCCCTCTTCGCTTACAGGGAGGTCCCCAATGAACATACAGGATTTTCTCCTTTTGAACTTGTCTTTGGCGCGCGACCGCGCGGCCCTATGTCTTTGCTTCATGATCTCATAACAGCGGACAATATTGACGATGACACAAAAATCCTCTTACGAATATGTCATCACGCTGAGAGAAAAAATTATCGAAGCATGCAAATTAGCAACGTCCTCTTCTGAATTTGCTAAACAGAAGGCAAGGCAATTTGCTAATAAGAAAAGAACTTTACGACAACTTTGTCCTGGTGACAAAGCATTTGTTTTGCTACCTTGTAGGGAAAATAGACTCCTTATTTCTTGGAAAGGTCCGTACGATATAATATCGAAAATTTCAGATGTTGACTATATTGTCGATATTAACGGGAAGCATAAAACCTTCCACATCAATATGCTTACGGAATTCCATGAACGTCCTGACTATTTACAGCCTATTTTCCAGGCAACGGACGATTCTCCAGTTCAACATGGTCAGTACTCATCACTGTCCGTTATACAGGATGAGGAAACAAGTTTTTCGGATGTTAATCTTCCGCTTCCAATGATCCCACTTCATTCTAGTGAATCATGGAAAGACGTTACTGTTTCTCCTGATTTGTCTCTAGGAGAACAGCGACAGGTTTCGGCTATGTTACAAACATTTCAGGATGTCCTCACTGACATCCCTGGGCAAACTCATGTCATTGAGCATGACATTATTCTAACTGAACATACTCCTATTAGGGTTAGACCTTACCCTATCCCTATACATTTTCAAGCACAGGTTGAAAAGGAGTTAGATGAAATGATAGATTTACAAATAATCGAACCATCCACTTCTGCTTATTCTTCGCCGATGGTTATTGTTCGAAAAAAAAGACAATAACATACGTCTTTGCGTTGACTATCGCAAATTGAATCAAGTGACAAAGTTTGATGCTGAACCTATGCCTTTACTAGAAGAGCTACTTACTCGACTTTCTAAATCTCATTTTTTTCACTAAACTTGATTTGTCTAAAGGATATTGGCAAGTTCCATTATCCGAACGCGCCAAACCTCTTACCGCTTTTTCTACTCCTAGAGGCCTTTTCCAATGGAATTTTATGCCTTTCGGCCTTATGAACGCACCAGCTACATTCGTACGCATGATGCGTCGAATCCTATCGTATCGGTCAGATGTCATTGCTTATCTAGACGACATCTGTCTTTTTAGCGATACTTGGGAAGATCACTATTCAGGGTTAGTTGAATTGTTATCAACTCTACGCGAGCATAACCTGACAGCAAAACCATCGAAAGCTTGCATTGGTTTTAGCGAAATTGCTTTCCTAGGCCATCGAGTAGGTCATGGTTTCCTGAAGACAGAGGACCATAATATCACTAAAATACTTAACATCTCTATCCCTAAGACTAAAAAGCAAGTGCGAAGTCTTTTAGGTCTCATACAATTTTATGGACGATTCATTCCGAATCTGTCCTCTATCATGGCACCTCTTTCGACACTACTAAAGAAAGGGTCGCCTAATATGGTTCACTGGTCTCAGGAATGCCAATTATCACTAGATAAGATCAAAACTATGTTTTCAACACCACCTATTTTAGTGTTACCTACTACAGATAAGACATTTGTTCTTCGTAGTGACGCTTCATCCACTGGGATTGGAGCGGCACTAATGCAAGAGTACTCTGGAACTCTGCATCCTGTAATGTACATATCCAGAAAACTTAATGCTGCAGAAAGGAATTACTCGGTTTTAGACCGGGATTATTGGCGATGGTTTGGTCAATTCTCAAACTTCAAAGATTCCTTCTTGGTGCACATTTCATAGTGGAAACTGACCAGAAAGCTCTTACTGCTATCCAAAGTAAGAACTTGAAGAGCTCGAGATCAACTCGATACGCGATCGCTCTTCAACCTTTTCATTTTTCGGTACGAGCTATCCGTGGTTCAGAAAATGTGATGGCGGACATTCTGTCGAGATGCCCACATGATGCCACTTAACTGTTAAATATTGGACTTTCCTAACATGTATAACTTTACATCAGTTATTCTTTTTCTTCTATATCAAAATGTGTACACATTTGTAATATATGATTTGGTGATTGTATAAATACTTAGCGGTTCACTTATTTTGATTCACTGCTAATTCTTTGATGATGTTTCTTTTGCCAATCGTGAACTTATGATACCTAATATGAAATGATTATTGAAATTATTGTATACATTGTGTCATTGCCAATATGGTAGTAGGCATTGGTGGCAACTCCCTGGAAATGTTTACACTTAGAGAAATACTTTCTCTGAGATGTTGAGATATATATTCTCATTCTTTGCCTTAATCTGGCTTTATAAATTCTTGATACTTCTCATCTGCGCATCATATGTGCGTTGGGGGGCCTATTTTATGTGGCTCTCAGAGAGAAAAAAAAAAATTTCATTTTTTTTTCCCGGGGGTTGCGGTAGTCTGTTGCGTACATATTTTTTATATGTCGCACAGATTACAGTTGATACGATTACAAATGAAAATGTAACTATCTGTTTGATAAAAGGATATTTATTTATGAACTTACAACTTTTAAGAAAGGGGAATAACTCAGAATAGTAAATGTGTATTTTATTCTTTGAGTGATCGGTTCCTGTTTTGTTTCCGTGGATTGAACAAGCGGAGGAATCTAGATTTTATATTATAGCTGGAAACAGATTGTTCTCGCTTAAGGTTTTGCAGGAATATTGAAAGTCCGAATCTAGGTTTACTGTTTGTCTGTTTGAGACGATTCCGTCTTATATCATGTTATCTTTGTGTGTCTTGGCTGGATTATTTGTTCTTACACTCTGAGCAGATGAAGATAAAGGAGTGTGTTCTTCGGTTATGGAGTCTGGCGGGACGCCAATGTCGGGCGGTCCAAAGTTTTGTGATCTCAAGTTATCATGGGGAAGAAGATTGTGTCTTCTAGGACTGTTTTAGTCTATGTGTTCCCCAGTATTATTTCTATTACGCCAGAAAAGTGTTTTTGTGCTTGCTATTGATTCTTGGCCAAGGTAAACGTACTTTTACTGACTTCGTTCCTAGGCTTACGATGGGTTATGTTTAGGCCTACATGAATCTACTTATGTTCAGATGTCAGAACGACATATCGTTTAGCAGCACTAAGAATGTTTCTACACAGCAATTATGAGGACAGATAATGCTGATATTGGTGGAAACTTTGATATCCTTATGAAGTGAATCTTTCTAGAAGTTTTGTCATCTCACCGTTGTGTGAGCGATGTTAAGGACCAAGGAAGCCATCTTGGAATCCGAATTATTGTCAATCATTCATCAGAGAACAGGGTTGTCCCTTACTACCCGATAATGATCCAGAGATCACAGTTATGAAAGAAAGATCTATTATGAGAGATTTAGCATTTACTCCGAAGATATGTGCTGAATGCTATTTGAAAGAATCTACGCTAGAGTACAAGCTACACTCATGCTAAGAGAGATTCTGTACAAGAGTCACTATGAGCATTATGTATAAACTGACGTGATCTGTCAGTACAACCTGATATATATATATATATATAGATGTGGATTAACTATAGGACTCTGAATGCTTGTCTACAAATGTTCCAGTATGAGGTTATCCAGCATGTATGCTAACTTAAGATGATACACCATTGATCAACACCATGCTGTTTATGTCGACATGTGTTCCTGTAACTATACACGTACTGTTCCAGTGTGCGTCTCATTAAATATTATAAAAAGAACACAGTAGTTCCAGTAATCCTTGACTTCTACATGTGAGAGTATGAATATATTGTTACCAAGTTGTCAACTCTTCAGAACCATTCTACCATTCGCGTACAATGTACTCTCACTTCAATGTTTACACTACCCTGTGTAGGTCGAGTTGACCTGTGTCTGTCTTCACGGTGACAGCACCTCTTTGAATACAACATTACTACCAGCCATCATACTTTACAGTGAGGTTCTTTACACCACACTCGATTCTTTACAGCGGTGGCCACTATATCCATTACAAGAGACTGTAGTAAGAGAGATATCTTTACACTAGGTGTGATACAACAATGTCCTTCCCCCTATAATACCAGGCCCTCTCTGTCAAGTGATGGTACCATATATCCTAACAATATTGTTGTGTTCTGATGATAGGAGTATATGCGACGAGGACTGTTTGGTGATATATCAGGTTGGAGTTATATGGGACAATAGATTAGAGTTAGATGAGACAATAGATTGAGTCCTAACAAGGACTGTTCTGCTTATATTTCAGTTGGTCTGAGATAATAGATTGATGAGCCCTAACAAGGACTGTTTTGGTTATATTTCAGTTGGTTTTATCTGAGATAATAGACTGAAGTTATTGGAGACAATAGATTGAGTCCTAACAAGGACTGTTTTGGTTATATTGCAGTTGGTCTGAGATAATAGATTGAAGTTATAAGATACAATAGGTTGAAGTACGAGTCCTATTACTCTTCGTCTTCATCAATCCTTATCAGGAAATACAATCATTATACCTAATTCCCCAAGATACAATCAGTAACCTGATACGTTCATATTGAATCAATTTATATAAAATATATACTGGTGTAGGTAGTATAAATGACACACAACCAATACAAACATTATATATCTGCTGTAGGCCTATTTGCCTACAAATAGTAAATTATATTTACCCTCCAAGATTTAAACAGGCCAGGTTTTGACTCGACCTAGTGAAGCAGGCTGCAGGTCAATGCACTCAGGTAAGCAATAAATCAAGGTTGACAGCTTCTCCTCTTCAGTAGGTCGGTACCTGGCTTCGTGTAGGTGTTGCGTGTTTTAGCATAAAATTTCGCCCGATTATATAGGCAGGTGAAAGCGTTTGGTTAGTTCTTGGCGGGGCAAGCTTATTGGTTGTCTGCAGTTTGGTCCCATGCTTCGTACAGCCTAATTTTATTCTGTTTTTTTCCGCCATATTGCGTGAACAGGATGGTCACAACCGAGTTCCGAAAAACAGTTCTTATTGCTAATATATTCTGTCTCAGAGACTGGTGAACGTTGCTCGTTGATTGTTTGGGCTCTCGACATAGGGATTTAACAAAGTAGTGGGTTTACACACTCGTTTCACGACATTGAGTGATTCCTTTATTGTTGTATTTTGGCACCCATTTTGCTGTCTTAAATTTCTTTATGAAAGTTTTGTTGCTAACAATATTTTCCCTAGGATAGTGTGGTAAAGTGGGATAATATAAATATTTATAGGGGACTTAGTGTGCTGACTGAGATCAGCTGTGAAGGTATCTGTATCTAATAAGTGTGATGTATTACAGGTGACCTTACTTGCTACCACATTTATATCTCAGTCAGAATTATTCTGGAATATTGTGATGACTACGTTGAATGTCTAGGGTTATGCAAATGATGAAGTGTAAGTCACAACAACAACAGACACATAAACAATTTAATTTATTTCACAGCACTTTACAACACTGTGACAATCACACACATGTAACACTCTATAAGATCATCTTAACTGAGTCAGTTTTAAAAGTCAAATATATCTATGTATTAATTCCTTTACATAGAGATATCCTGATTCAACTACACAGTGAACCAGGAATCACAATCAATTATAATTACAAGTAGTATGTACACAGTTTATCAATATAATCTTGGTATTGACATATTTTATTATTCTTATCTTATGTGTGTAAGTTGTGAAGTAGTAATATGAGTTAATACTGGTTTTGTTTTTTCAAGCTAGAGTGTTGTTTGTCATCATGACTTCAAGTGTTTGATCCTTGTGGAAATATTATTGGGAAAAATTCACAGTTCCTGTCAATTTTAAACAGTTTATAGGCCCTCTTTATTTACTGTCAATTTTAGGGGGGGGGTGGGGGGTGGGCGGTGCACATAATGTTGAGCTCCTTTGTCCACAACTTCTTAACTTTCGTGATGACTGCAGGAAAAGACTCCTCTGCTCGATTACTTCAATGAGTTCTGGAGCCATCTCAGTGGTCGCTATCTGGACCAAGGAGTATGCTGTCAGCCTCAGGATTCAGCACAACTCAGGCCAAATGCTGCCTCAATGACTTAGGACCACCGTCCCTGAAACAAGAAGGTTGTACCTCCTACTTCAGAACTAATTTATACTCTATTTCTACACTGAGCACAATACATAACAAACACTTGCGTTCAGTGCTGTAGGCCACTGCTAGCTTCATCTGAAACAATTTACACCAGTATACTCCTCCCTAATGGTTACTACGCCTCTGCAATTCCAGCACTATTTCTTTCTAGTCCATAAGATAGGTGTCAGTGTACTGTTTGGCAATCCCATGCAGTTTTACTTTTTTCCGACACCTCCTATTCAGGTTGGAGCAATATTTAGGCTATTCTCATGTTGGCCACTGAACCACACACATAGATAGACATAAATTATCAATTCACATTCAATTTTCATTAGAAAGATATCAAATATTTCAAGCTTACCACAATTCATGGAAAAATAAACAGTTTCGTTGACTGGCAATGAATAGGCACAACTTCCGATCTGCCTCTGTCCCAGGCTTTTATTTAGAAAAAATATGCACTGGTGCTCAACGCACTGTTTCTTAGTAGGTTTATTACAAGATGTGGCCCGGAACAGACGCCCTGAATTGAGTATATTGGCAGCTCTAACCAATCATGCCATGTTTACCTACTTTTCAAAAAATATTACCCTTCTCACGTTTCCCCTAACAACTAAACTAGTATTTGCAGTCCAACTAATCGTGTTTAGTCTTACATCTCATTCCCGCCAATCAAATAGGAGTTAACATGGTAGGCTATTTCCGTAACGTAATGTTTTTCAAACACGTTATAAAAAAATTTTATGAGCAGAAATGATTCCATGCTGTCAGGCACCCCCACTATTGTATTTTGGCCATAACTATTTTATTAACAGACTAAAGGCGTAACACATAACATATTCTTGGTTAGCAAGTCCGGCCGTACAATAATATATAAGTTAAAGTGAGCTACATGGCGGCGTTCAAAATATGTGTTTTCCAAAGATAGTCGTATATTTGTTCTTTATTCCTTTTCGTTGTTTAGAACAGCCACCTGTCCTGCCTTTTCCACTGTTATGTCATACTAAAGTCATGAGCTTAGATGTAAATCAGTAGAATTTCATATTTCCTAATAAGCATTTTTCATGTTTTTAAACCTGATTCTTGTAGTAGTAGTAGTGTTTTTTATCACTGACTATTTGAAAAAAAGTTAGTGCTTCATGCCTTACGCATGGGTTTTGCGTTCACTTTTGATCGTGAAACGCGTGTTAGTGTTGCCTCAGTCGTCCCTCTCTCTCTATCCTAATTTCATCTGTCTTTTAGTTACGCGGTGTATAAAATGGAATGAATGAAATATTAAATCTAGGTCATCACTCAGCGCCTATCTCAAGGTTTTTCTAAGAAATGCAGTACCCGTTTTATTTTTTGAAACGCGTGTAGTGATGCAGTAGGCTTTTACTATCAACGTGAAAACGTTACGATTTGCAGACGAAGCAGAAAAAGGGGGATTTTTGTACGCCATTGTGACAGCACTGTTCTCTTTTACCTTTTCTCTTTCCTGTTATTAAAGTAATTCGTTAGGGGTTTCATTTACTTTTTAATTTATATATGTGGATTAGAATATTTCACGACAGATAGATCAGAGTATCAAAGTCTGTTCATACCTTTAAAGGGAAATCTTAGATCTAGCATATGTATCCGTGACTCTTTGGGGCTAACACTTTTCTTTTAACAGGACTGTTTGCTATACATCGAGGGAAAAGATCATACCAATCGGTCTTTCATTCTTGTAGCAATTCGTTGACTTTATGACTATTTGTATATGCTTGATGTAATTTTTATGTGTTGTGATGGAATTTTATTATGATAATTAAAATTCACATAAACTTAATCAGTGTGTCTGTTAGCTCGTTCCCAATTATCTATATTTCCATTGTCATAGTTTCACGTCTGTGTGTCTATTCTAGTCACTTATGTGTGTCGGTATGTGAGGTATATATATATATATATATTAATTTATATTATACTAGACGGTCTGACAAATCTTAATCTGTTGTAGATGATAGGCTGACTGAAAGAAATCATCTCGAGGGTCAGAGACCAACTCTAATATATTTCCTCCATCTCACTAGTGAAATCTATTTCTATTTTATCATCTCACTGAGCTATCACCTGTTTCTATTGCTATTTAGAAGGGACCAAATCTAAGTCTTAATTAACCTATCACAAATCTACGACATGAATGAGTCAGCTAATGCAAAATTGCAAACACTAATTGTCTGAAAAGGGGCGGTAAACATCCGGTTGCCCTGTGGCACAAACAAACGAACATGTCGGTAAACTCATATCACTACGTATTCCCAATGTAACAATCATTACTTTTATCACAAAGTAATCAAGTATCTGTGTCTATCCATCAATTGTCTGTCCGTATTCCAAGCTTTGGTGATGAGTGCACTCGTGTCTTATCAGTCTTATCAATGATTAAGCACTACGCTGACGCGATTTACGTGTTTATCTTTGTACTGATATCACTGCGCCCACGATAGCCAACATGGTTAGGTCCTGCAACTCCTTGCAACTTACGGAGAAATGAATAACTACCAGACATGTGTGTACTTAACCCAGAAAACGGTTAAGAAGGAAAATACATAATATCTGCTACACATAGCAGAAAAAGAAAGAAAGAAAGTGCGACAAATGAAAGCCCACAATAAAATCAGTACCACAAATGTACCGATACTGCCGGAGTGAAACAAAGATCGATAAGGGCCGCCCCTTTCTTTCAAAATGTAATAAAATGTCATATCAGCAGAATAATTTTTAAAAGTAAAATATATTGGTGCCTTGTTTTGGCAAATCGCGTTCCTTTCAACTGAAACACAAGGTTCTTTGGTTATATTAGGTTGCATGTCCAAATATAAACTATCTTGTGGTCTGGTTTGATATCACAGAATGCAGAAAATCATGTGAACCTATAAAAACAAATCTGAAATTTTGCGCGGGTTACCACAACGGTTGATCTCTAACTTCGCAGGCTTATTTGCATCCTAACTCTTTCGTCGCATTATTGCAGGGCCCCCGAAAAGGAAATGCACAGACAAATGAATAAATGGTCAGAAATAAATGTAAAAAAAAAAAAAAACATTCCCAACGTGCTAATACACCCAAGAATGTTTAACCCTCCAATCCCATATAATAGTGGACGCGACAGTTTAGAAGACAAACAAAAGACAGGGAAAAAAACCAATGAAGACAAGGTGACACACTTAGTCTTCACAGGGTAGCAAGAACACGGCAGAGCTCCCGGGGTTGAAATAAGGATTTAGCTCAACCTGCAGCCACTCTGGTCACACGAGATACAGGATGCCGCTAAATCCCAGATGTCATTGGCAGCCGTTTCTTTGCACCAAAGAGACGAAAAATCCTGCTATCCTGATGGAAGCCTACCCAGTCTAGACTAGTACTAGTATGTAGATGCCTAAAGACCCTGTCATTAACCAAATGACACGGTTGATAATAATAAATTGGTTATAGTATAAATATGAATTTCAACAAGAAATTTCTTGATTACATTCGTCTGAAAGAATAGCATTTTCGAAAAAAATCAGGTAACTCGTCTCTCCATGCTGTGCTTTGAAAGAAAGCTTTCTTGAAGTAGATACCCGTTAGAGTGAAAGTTGATGCTAGAATTTCTATCCTGGCTTATCAAATTCAGGGAACCCTAAACTTTGTTGAGTATAGACCCCTCCATGTAATCCTTTATCCATCCTCGCCCATTCCCTACCACCCCCTGATCATTATTGTTGTACTGGGATTATTATCTCTAATAAATAATTGTACTTAACTTCTTAATCCTTTCTCTACAGTGCAGTTCTGCAAGTGGATTTTCATAATAGATGGTGACTTTCAAGTTACTGTATAGCGATGTCCCATAACTTTCTGTGCTCGAGGTAAGGTCAGGGAATTTGTTAATCCAAACAAGAAATCTGCTATAGATCTGTCAGGCATGCTGTTCTACGTAGTGAGAACCAATGGGATCATAGGCTTTAGTGGCAGGAACTCGGCAATATATACCCTTCAAAAGATGTTAAGGACCAGTAGGTGAAAATGACCCAAAAGTTATAAAAATTATATTTCATAAGCAATTAATCTGACATTGATTTTTCTCGAACGACAAACAATCAACACGTGCTGCATGGGCCACCAGCATATCGTGTGGCTAGTGTTCAGCTCAGCAAGCACGCTGAAAAAATGCTGCTGAGACGCCAAAATGTGGGTGTTTTTAATGATGTCTGAGCATGAAAAAAATACCTGCTATTCCAAAAATGCGTGATGCATGTGGGAGACTATAGTGTTGGTCTTGAACTGTACTCACAAAATTGTCTTTATAAGCAACACAAGTGCTGCATAACCATTGCACAACAATATGCCTCAGCGACGAAAGCTGAGTGTTGTGGATAAAGGAAGTGCTATTGCATGGTTGCAGGAAGGTCTTACTGTCCGAAATGTCGGTCAGAGGCTTGCAGTATCTCATTCAGTTATTGCCAGACTGCAGCAGCGCGTTGCCCAGTTGTGCTGTGTTTTTATTTTTCATTTTCATTTTCACTGTGCACCCTTAATAAAAATGGTCCTTAACTTCTTTTGAAGGGTATATTTGCTCATGTGCACCTTTCTAGTCTACGAGTTGAGAACCACTGTAGTAACAAAACGTCTATAGAAACTCTTTTATCTGCGGTGAGCAACCATCAAAACACAACTTAGCTAACAAAGGATGTATGGCTTGTAGCTTGCTAAAAGTTCAAGTCAGATCGCCATCATTCAGTGAACTGTATGTGCTCGACGTGAATGCAGAAAGTGATTTCTACTTGTTTTGTTTTTTAAAGGTGACGGGAGTCGAGCGGGCTAGTATCAGCTGAACTTCATTGCCTCTGCTCGTCCATCATCTTGGTCTGCCCTGTTCAACATAATTATCGGTTATAATTAGGGTGTTTAATGTCATTTTATTTTCAGTTTTGTGTCATATTCAAATTCATATTTTCCTTTATAATTGAATGCTATTGGTTGTGTCAATTTATTTTAGAATGTGTTGTTTTCAAGTGGTGATTTTTGTTCCTTCACTGTTTTTCCTTCCATTATGAGTAGTTATTAGTGTTTTTGTTTTATTTTTTATTGTGTGGTTCCTTTTTTTATTTAAATAGTGTGTTTATTTTCGCTCATTAATTATTATAGGTTTAATTTGTGTGTCTTTAATAGCATTACTATTGTTATTATTATTGCTAATATTGTCACTGTTATTGCGCGTACGTGGAAAAGGCCGTAGGTATCCTCAACCAGTATATACGGGCTGTAGGGCCACCTGGATAGGAGGATTTTTGAATGCACCCAGCACCCGATGTTCAACCAGGGAAACAGCTGGTTGTACCAAACTTGACCTTTGTGTCCGTCGCAGAGCCCTGTATGGTGCTTGCAATGGTGATCCTTTTGCCACTAATTGACTACCATTCGCTTTACTCTTCCATATTTTTACCATCGCTTGTTATTTTTTTGGATTGATATGGGCTATCCTTCTTCACTTCACCACTGTGCTATTTTTTTTTCAATTTCTTTCCCCCTCAGCGGGATTCTAGAGTGAGTGCTTAAGCACGAAAATATTTTATTTTTTATTGTCATCTGTTCTCCTTTTCTTGTTTTCTTTGCTTGTCCTGTCTACCTATTGATGTAGTCTACTGGGGGCGCCTGTTGCAGTGTAACCTAAAAGTGGACAAGCTATTGGGCCTTCAATGCTGTGGGACCAACCACTATAAGTTCTTGCAAAGATTTGTATGTTTAACTGTATATGTTTTCTTTTGTTTTGTTCATGTACCGTTTTAATATCGATTAGGCTTTCCCTGGAGCATCTAGACTTAACACCATATCATATGCAATATCTATAATGTGATTTATTAAGAAAATTTTCAATTCTTGCCTCTGGTGATATTATTTTTATAGTGTATCAGGTAGTGATCTATGTCATTTTCTGTCTGGCATTCTTTGCTGTGTGGTTCCTCTGTCATGAAATATGCTGCACCTAAATGGATGCGCCACAACGTTGTGTTCAAAGGTTCCTTTAGTTCTTCTCTGACCTAACACGCCTTCCTGGTTCTTTCAGAAGTTTGAGCGCGTTTATGCCTTTACTATTTTCCTTCCATATTGTCTTCCATTCCTTGTTTATAGTTTGCTTCACTTGACTCTTAATCTACGATTTTCCAAGCGCTACTCTATCATTGTTGTTACGTATTCTTCTATATTTGGCAAAATGGTCTCGTTTCCAGCTATATGTATGTGTGCTGGAACCCACAATAGTCTCACACTGGAGACTATGTTCACCAATGATGTATTGATTGAAAGAATTCCTTACTTAATGTATGGCCGGCTACAATTACGTTGGTGTTCCGGTGTGTGTAGTGATGGTAGTGAATCTGTAAATATCGTAACTACTTCTGGCAGATTATCTGTAATTATTTCAAAACTTCTTAATACTGCTACCATCTCTGTTGTAAAAACTGAAGCATCTCCAGATAAACTACAACGGTTTTTAGTTCCCCACTGTAGTGTTACTACCCCTGCACCTAAATGCCCAACATCGCCCTTGGATAAATCGTGTATACAACCAAGCTTTGTTTTGTAAGTTGGTTTATGAACTTCCTTATTACATCCTGACTTCATTATCTTCAGTGTGTTGTTTTATCTTTTCGGTGAGTGTGTAGTCTATGACTGGTGCTTTTAGTTCCCAGTTGGTATAGCAATTCTATATTTATCACTACTATTAATTGAGATTGGCAGTTCTTTGAACCGTATTAGATCTTCAATAGTTCACCCTAGTGGATATCTTTCAGTATCCAAGGGAAGTCCCATACACGTGGTTGGTTTTGAACACATGCTTTATGTGCCGGGTGTGCCACTTCTTGTGTTACTTTGCTCCAATAATTAAATGTTATTCCTTTCCGTCGTAGTTCAAGGGGTAGTATGTCAAGTGCTTCTACTGATGCTGATTTAAATTCGCCCGCAATGTCTCTCATGGCTGCATTTTGAATTATTTCTAGTTTTATTTTGCCAGAAGCTGAAGCTCCCATTGTTTAGTTTACCTCTGATCAATTACAGCACATAATCATTATTTTATGCCTGTCCCGCCATTCATTACCTTCTACTATTCTTTGGTACATATTTGCTGCCCTTTAATGGTTATAATCATTTTGTAGTGTTTTCTTCAATTTCCCTTGCTGAAAATCATACTTCTTGTTTTTTTTAACATTCATTTGAAAGCTCAAACGTTTCATCTATTCTAAAACTTTTTATATTATATTTAGCCTTGATCATTCATCGATTGCAGTGTCATTCTTTAATAGACGAACATGAATAGCCCTCAGTATTTCTTCCGTATCCATGGAGAATGCACATTTTATGGGTGTTCTTGAAGCTAGTCTTCAGCTCGTTCATTGCCACGTACCCCGGCATGACCAGAACAATAGATCCATATCAGTTCTTGAAGATTCGATGCTTCTATGGCGGTTTTCCATTCATGTCGAAGCCAACCATTTTTGATTTTTTGAAGCATGGATTGTGAGACTGATACAATAAATGCTTTTGTTAACAAAGTCTCAGACAGCCATCATAAAGCAGCAGTAACTGTATCTACTTCCATTTTTTTATGCTGGAGCTTGTTATCATATAAGCCCCGCTATGTTCAGCGACAGTTCTGCCCTTAATCTAGCAGAGAAGCCCCACCCTGATTTATTACCACAGATTACAGACCCATCAGTGTACACAATGGCATCATCATCCGAAGTATTATCATTAATAAGCTGATCAATTTCCATCTCTGTTCTCCCATTGGCCCAAGTTCTGCATTCTCTACCAAGGCTGATAATGACGTGCTGGTAGTTCATCCAGCTTTCATCTGACTTACTTCACTGTTCTCCCTTGAATATATTTTCAACTGGGGCCACCTGTCTAGTTTGCTAAATTCATAGTCAATTTCAATTACAAAGATTGTAAAAATTGTAAGTGAAATTACTGATCCCTGTGGAATCCCATTTTGTTATTCATATATGTCTGACTTATCATTGTTCACCTGTACTACAAAATACTTATCCTGTACCAGTTTCTCTGCTGTACTTCTGTCTGCTCTGAACCCAGATGCTGTTGGTCTGTATATCTTTTTTTTTCTACGTAGAATTTAACTCTTTTGTTAACAACACTTTTCAGAATTTAGCCTACTTGGGATTTTAAGGAGAAGGGCTAATTTGAACTTACATCATGGGCTTCCTTATCTAATTTTAAGATTGGTACTAATATAGCTACTTCCCATGCTTTGGGTGTTTTGCCTAAGCTCAAGACTTTGTTACAAAGAGAAGAATAAGTTTTGTGTGTACCTTTTTAAGGATTTCATAGCTAACAATATCATTCCCTGAGACAGTATTAGATTTCTTTTTTATTGCACCAGCTACTTCTTCCTCTGTTATTTCAGCCTCTACGACGTGTATTTCATCTACGTGGTCTGGTAGTTCTTTTATATGATTCTTCATAAGTCTTTCTTTTCTCTCATTATCTTCATGTCCAAGGCTACTTTTTAGCTCCAACTTTAAAGAAATATTCAGCAAGAGCATTTACTTTTTCTTTATCTGTTTCAGCTTTCGTTGGTGGTTTGATCGCTGGCATTGTTGTTTTCTTATTCGTTGTTTGATTGTCTTAAGTTTTTTGCACACTTCTTTAATGTGTGTACTAGGTTTAAGTAATTGACATACTTGTTTCCAGTGAATTTCTTTAGGTTTGAATTCTGTTATCTTCCATTCATGTCAAATGTGTTTATATCCATTATAATTTTCTTCTGTTCTGTTTAATTCTACAACTTTTAAAAAATCTGTTTGTCCACTACAATGAATTTTCGAGCAACTTTTAGTCCACAAAGTAACTGGTTCTCTTTTGCAAAAAGTCTTTCTTTATATGGTTCTTCATTGGTTTTGAGTGCTGTGACATATTTGTAATATATTTCATGGCTATTTTAAGAATGTCATTTGTCAGTGTTTCTGATAATATGTCAGTATCATCTGATTCCTTGTCTTTATACTCTTAACACTTCCAGCTCTGATTGGAAGACTTCCCAGTTTGCTTTTTTAATATTTGAAAGTTGATTTTTCTGGTCCTTGGTTTGGAACAACATTTTCATGCATTGTCATTATAATGGGCAGATGGTCTGAGTTTGTGTCTTGTAACACTTTCCGATTGGCATTGGTTAAGTTATTGGTTGCCATGCTTTTATCTATAGCTGAACTTGTGGACAGTATACATTTCTCTTTAAATGTGTCATTCCTACCGTATATTTTTGAAGAATTTCAGATCGTCTGGTTGCATTGCTGTTGTGACCTGAATATTTTCTATGTTTCTTGTTTTACATATTTCCCAATGTATAATTTTAAATGTGTCAAGTACCGAAAATGCAACACCCCCTCCTATGCCGTGGTTCCTATCGTGCATGAATATCTTAACACCCCTTGCAACTATACCTATTATTGGGGTCTAAATGTGTCTTTTATAAGGCACATAATGAATGAGTTAATCTGGTTTCTTCAAGCATGGGGCGCATAATCCTTTTTGATACCCGTAGAATTCCATTGAACAGTTCTCCATCATGTATTGTCCATTATCAATTTTAAATAGTGACCGTTTGATGTTATGTTATCCAATACCATAAATCCCGAAATAAGGTACTTCGGTCTGTCGGTCTGTCACACTTTGCACGCCGTCATTTGCGCACTTTTTCTATTTTCGAGAGAGTACATTAACTTTCGACCACTGCTAATGGGGTGCAACTGTGGTTGAAAGTTAGACAACAATTGGGTTGTTTTCCCTTATGTGTACTCACCCGACAATAGAAAAAGTGTGACGGTGTGCGTTAAATCAACAGACAATCAAGATACTCTTCTGTCCAGTTTCATTCGGGAAACGGATTTAACTCATCCTTTTTCTTAAAAATAACTTTAAAATGTAAGTTTTTGGATTGTTTCTTCAAGACAAAATTATAATTTAAAGTATTGCAGACTTATTATTATGGATGAAAATGATAAGATGGTTAAAAGGTAGAGACGATCGCGTCATTCACAGCGAGCAAGGGAGACTATAAAAGAAGCAGGAAAGTAATACGTGTAACAGAAACAACACACTGTAATTAAAAACCTGCCAATTTTGGCGGGTTGTTGCTAGTACTGTTATATTTGCGCGTACGTTATATTGTCTCTTTTGTTTGCATGAGGCGTTACTCTCTTCATGGTGGTTATTTTATGCAATGTATGACTTGTTTTGAATATCTGGGTTTATACGAGCAGATCTGGTGCCTCCTCCAACACTAGGTTTAAGTTACTGATGTCTTTGGTTACCCATTCTTTCCATTTGGAGTCTTCTTGTTGTTTGTCACTATCCTTTTCTTTCGCTTCTCTGTCTATGTTTGCCATCTGTCTTTTCCCTTCTATTTTTAATAGTATTTCATTTTCATCTTTCAATTCTAAAATTTTGCCCACATCTCTGGAGATTTGAATCTGTATGGCTTTCGTTTCTTCAAGCACTGCCTCTATCACAGTCTACCACCTCACTCGTGGAAATCTATTTCTATTACTATCTTTCACTGTGACTATCACTTATTCTAATCTATTCAGAAGGGTCCAACCCAAGTCTTAATTCTCCTATCAAAAATCTATGACACTGTTGAAGAAGTTTGTTTCATATCACAAATATTGGCAGTTGGTTAATTTATGGATTGTCAGTGTCTTAACTGACACTTATCTGTGAATCTTGATTGTTAAGCTGACACTGAACTGTCATGTGTGTTATCGATAAACTCCTACCGTTGTTCCTTATATAAATGTATACACAATCCTCTCCTGGAATCAAAGGTGAAATCCTTTTACAATAATTCCATTCTCATAACCTATATTCCTTCCAGTCGAGGGCCTGACTTCGACAAACAATGTCTTTACATTCTCCATTTTGTAATGTTTTGCCCTTACCTCTGCTGGCCCGGTGATGCGCGATAAATGATTGGTCGGTAAAACTGCGCTAAGCCGCTTTGCAAAGTATTGGAACCAACTTTTGCGACAGCCTTGCAAATGTGTATTATCACCAAAAAGGCATGTCAACTGTTTTGACAATATCAAATATCTGCTAATTAAACGAGAAAGAAAAAGTTGCTGACCATGGAAAAGCACGTAAATAATCAGTGCAACAAATGTGACTGATTACTGAAAGAGAGATCGAGAAGGGGTCGCCCCAAATCCATCTCCTCACATCTGCGAAGAACCAAAACACCAGCAGGAGCAGAAGCTATAAATATAAATATAAGCTGCCAAGTGAAACTTTCCCTTATATTAATCCCCATTAACATCATATGATGATGACCAATTTTTGTTAAAGAATTATTCATTTTTTAATAACTGTTAAAACCAAAATGATTATTACATTTGTTACTTATATATATATCCAAATTTAAAGTCGGTTTAATCATTTTGAATGTGTTATATCCGTATGTGTCAGACAATTTCTTAAATACACAGTGCTATACAATAACAATAAGAGAAATTCGCTGAATTAACTCAGCTGGGAGTTTGAACGAGCTAACGAATTATAAGATAACCCTATCCTTCACAAACGTTGACGGTAGTTACTAGAGTTAACGTCTCAACCAATGCAGCATTGTTCTCGCTTTTCTGAATATCTTGAGGAACTACCTGGAGGAAGAAGCATCATTATCCTTTTACCTACAAATCTGCCAAGAGTAATCTTGTGCAAAGGTAGACACCTTTGAAGACCCACATTAGCCACTCTTGAGTTGTTGCCACTGTTGGACCACTACTGCAGAGCTAAGAGGAGGCAACCCGTTGCAGTTGTGATTGTTGTCCCTAATTTTTGTTTTGACCGGCTCCGATCACTTTTTACTTTCGTCTGATTGCAATCTGGTCATTGTAGGCATACTGCTGCTTTAGGACATTTCTGAATTATGTCATGATATATGCCCTAATTTTCTACTTAGTATCATTGCTGTATTTATATTCTTTATCTACTGCTTGATGGTAAAACTGTACCAAGAAACACAATAGCTACTGGCCTATTACTTTCCTTTTCAAAACTAAATCGGCAATAGTTATCTGATTTAACCGGATATGACAATGTTTATTAATTATCTCATAACCTATCTAATAATCCTACTTATTTATTAACCATTTATAAGGGCAGGCCGATTAATTTATTACTAAAGTGAAATTTAAGTTCTACTTACCTTTACTGCTACAAGAATGAATTAAGCAATAACACCGCGTGGACTGGTCGCTATCCCTGTATCTGATCACTCCAGAAGTCGGTAGTGATTTTAATTTTTTTTTTCCTTGCGTCTGTTATTTTGCTGTAATACCCTGTTCAACCAAAACGCATTGAAGGGTTAAAAACGGTTATATTGGGGTATATAGGGTGTTAACGTCTTCGCTGGTATCACGTTCCTAGTCCTGGAAATGACTGGTCCTGAAAAGGACCACTAGCTGCCTGTTAGGTCCCTACTCGTTGTTGTCTTTTTCGGCTGTGTGTTGTTCATGACTGTCTTTATTATATTTTTTAGGAGGTCCTTTAGGGTTTCAGTAATTATTTTTTCTTCCGCTTCTTTGCTTCTTTCTCTTTCTTGATTGCTTTTTGGAAGGCGTTCTTCTACGATTTCGGTTGTTATCTTGTCTTTAGTTTCTTTGCTTCTTTCTCTTCTTTGATTGCTTTTTGTTATGATATCCTCGACGATCCTTCTCTCTGTTTCAATTCTTTTGAGGACTTCTTCGTTCTTTTCCTTCAGTCTGCGAGTTTGGCGATGTCGACTTCTATTTGGTGTTTGATGGATTTCATGTCCTGTAACATTGCCTGGGCGCTCTGTAAGGCTCCTATTGTTTCGTCTCTTATGGCATCTGAGTCTTCGTTGTGCTGCCTGTTCTTCTCGACTTTGAGTTTTTGTTTTATGTCTTGCACCTTTGTGGTTAGTTTTACCAGCTGGGCTCTTGTGTGCTGTTCCTGTTTAGCAATGCCACCTGAAGCCACTCGGTGTCTTGCTTCTCTTAAGGAGATGTTTTTGGTTACAGATTCCTTCAGTATGGCCTTTGTCTCATAGAAGATCGGACAGCCACGGTATCTTGCCCCGTGGTTCCCAAGACAGTTTGCGCAGGTTCTGTTGGAGTTGCGCACTTTATAGTTGTTATCCTTTTTTCGCATGCGGACATTCAATGTAAGAGTGACTTCCCGCACAGTACCGACAACATGTTTCTCTCTTCCGTGTTTTCTTAGTGTACGAAAATTGTTGGCAGTTTGAGCACTGCATAACAGGAGAAATGTACTCTTCTGTTTTTCGACAACTATCGTCTAGGTTAAGTTGACATGGTCTTGAAGTCCCTTGAATAGTTACGATAACTAGGTTTGTGTCTTTCTTGTCCCATGTCTTCAGTCTTTTAACCGGTGTTATTTTGATATCCTTGTTTTCTGTTTGCAGGCGGCTGTGGACTTCATGTGTAGTCCAATTGTTGTCGACCCCTCTTACAACTATCTTTTTGGTCTTCTTGTAGATCTCCACAGTAACTTTAATCTGGTGGGGCAACTGGACTTCTTTGTGTCCGGACTCTAGTCCGACCATCAGTTCTTTTGTCTTCTCTGTGTTATTTAGAGCTATTATAACTCCTTTTTCGTGTCTTGTAACTCTAGTTATACTCCACCTGCCCGTTATTGCCTCGAGGATACCGATCACTTTATCGTCGGGTAGGGCCCTGAGCGAGGCCTCACCTCCAGACATCTTAGTGATCTTAATGATCCTCTCCTGTAGTGCCACGTGAGAAACGGCATTCTTTTGCTTGCAAAGTTGGCACGTTCCGACATCTGTCTCAGTTTGAGTGTGTGGTCTGCAGGACGGATTCTCATTCTGGCTCGTTGACTGCCTCTGATCTCGTTTTACCGAAACTGCCTGATCGCTGCATGATGGAGACTCGACTATGACATCTCGTTTTGGCGGTGGATTTACTTTGACGGGCTTCAAAGCATTGTTACCCTCTGTCGTAGAAGTTTTGTGGCTGTGTTTTACAAATGTTGTCTGGTCACTGCACAATGGAGCCACCGCCTCGACATCTTGTTTTAACGGTGATGTTGCTTTGTCAGGCTTCGGAGCCTGGTTGTCCTCTGCCTTCGAAGCTTTGGGTTACTCATCGGTCGTAGTGTCAATGGTTGCGTTGTTCGGCTTCTGAGAGGGACCGGCCCCAACGCTAGTAGTTGGGACAGTCGTGCTCTCCGGCTGACTGTCTTTGTTCTTTGCAGATTAATGTTTGCTGTCACGCGTTGGAGGTCTTCTATAGATTTTCCTCTTTTTTGCTTGTGGCTTGGTATGAACCATTTTAGTATATTGCGATCGTACGAAGATAGTGCTAGTACAACAAGCTCAAAAAGTGATTTTAAATGTGTCTGAATGGTGTTATATACCTTTTTGAGTCTTGCTGGCTTAGTCAAAATCAGGCGTTTTGATTGGTTGACTACCTTTTCACCCAAGCAAAATGTGCTAGCCAATTATTAAAATGAGAATGACTTTCAACCAATGGTGATGAAGGAAGTTCCACCGTGATTTACTTTAGTTTTTTTTCCACGATGTAAAGCACAGAGAGAATTATTATTCATAGGGCGATTCACATAGAGTTGTTGCCGATATCGTTACATCTCTACCCCTTCCATAAGGAATGCGTGCTGTCACATTGTTTTATTACTGTCCTGTTTTGACAATCTAAAAGTTATTCGGCATTTCTGACCCGGTGAATTATCTTCATTGACACTTTAGCCTTTTGTCGTGAGAAATTCCAATCCACATATATAAATTAAAAAGTAAATATAAAGCCTAACAAATAACTTCAATAAAAGGAAAGAAGAATGGTAAAGAACAGTGCTGTCACAATGACTGTACTCGAAACCCCCTTTGTTTTCTAATTCGTCTGCAAATTATAACGTTCCACGTTGATAGTAAAAGCCTACTGCATCACTACACGCTTTCTTCAATGAAACGTGTACTGCATTTCTAAGAAAAACCTTGAGATACGCAAGCTGACCTAGATTTAAAATTCCATTCATGTCATTTTATACACTAAGTTACCATAAACGAAAGACAGATGGACTAAGGATAGAAAGAAAGGGAGGGGCTGAAAGCCGGAACGCAGGCAATACTACCACAGTGTCGCGATACACAATTAATGCCACCCCTAACACGCGTGTAAGGCCACAAGCACTAGTTTTTTTCAAATCGACAGTGATAAAAAACACTACCCATACGAGAGTTAGGTTTTAAAAACTTACAAAACGCTTATTAGGAAACATGACATTCTACTGTTTTATGTCTGAAATCCTGACATTAGTCTGACAGTACAGCAGGACAGGTGGCGGTTCTAAACATAAAAAATAAAAAAACAACTACACGACTATCCTAGAAAATGCATATTTTGAACGCAGCCACTTAGCCCCTTTAAATTTGTATATTTGGGTTCCTTAGGATTTGCTGACAAATAATATGTTTAGTGTTACGCAAATAGTCTAGGAATTAACAAATTATAGCCAAAAGAAATAGTGAGGGTGTCAGACAACCCCAAAATCAGAATCGCTCAGTGGCAGATTTTAAAACCACCATTGTACGGGAAAGAGGTCCCCATGTTAAATCCTATTTGATTGGATAGAAGTAAATGTAAGGCTAAACCCGATTAGTCGGGCTATAAATACTATCTTTTGTTGTTAGGGGAGACGGAAGGAAGGGTACTGTTTTTTGAAAAGCTGTGTAAACATGGCACGATTGGTTAGACCCGCCAATATAGTCAATCAGAGGCGTCAGGTCAGCACCACATTTTCAAATAAACTTACTAAAGAACCAGTGCGTTGAGCGCCAGTGCCTATTTTTCTAAATAAAAGCCTGGGACATCGGCAGATCGAAATTGTGCTATATTCATTGCCAGTCAACGTAATTGTGTATTATTCCATGAATTGTGGGACCGTGGTCCTAAAGTTATTGAGCAGCACCTGGTCTGAGCTTTGCTGAACCTAGAGGCTGACAGCATACTCCAGGGCCCAGATAGTGACCAGTGAGGTGTCTCCAGAACACAGGGAGGCTATCGAGCAGAGGAGTCTTTTCCTGCCGCCATCACGAAAGATAAGCGTCTGTGGCCAGAGGAGCTCAACATTATGCCCCCCCTCAAAATCTGACTTTATAATAAAACAGAGGGAAAATACAGTGTTTAAATTGATAGGAACTGTGAACTTTTCCCCATACTATTTCCAAGATAAACAAACACTTGAAGTCATGATGACAAATAACAACATAGCTTGAAAAAACAAAACCAGTATTACCTCATATTACTACTAAACAACTGACACACATAGGATAATATTAATAAAATATGTCTCTACAAGGTTCATATTGATAAATTCTGTACATATAAATTGTAATTACAATTGATTGTGATTCCTGGTTCACTTTGTAGTTGAATCAGGACATATATATTAGTGAAAGTAATTAATACATATTTATATTTGAAACTTTACCAGTGACTCATTTAAGATAGTCTTATAGAGTGTTAAATGTGTGTGAGTGTCACAGTGTTGTCAAGTGTGGTGGAATAAGTTAAATTGTTTATCTGTCTGTTGTTGTTGTGACTTACACTTCATCATATACATACCCTAGACATTTAACGTAGTCATCACAATATTCCAGAATAATTCTGACTGAGGTATAATGTGGTAGCAAGTAAGGTTATCTGCAAAACACCACACCTATTAGATACAGATACCTTCACAGCTGATCTCAGTCAGTACACTAAGTCCCCTATAAATATTTATAACATCCCACTTTACCACACCTTTGTCAAGCAGTCTTAATTTAGCAGGCCTTTTCCATATATTTTATAAAGAATCTGTTCTTTACACTGTTACAGATTACAACATTAATGCTGTGACACCAAACTCAAGTCCCGGTGTTGGAGAATTGGTTGATTTGTTTATCTTGTACAATTTGCCGGAATTGTTCGTTACATCTCAAAGCCAGCGTGTAGAATTAGGATACAAGGTAAATCAATATCTTGATTAAAAAAACAATTATTTTATTAATTAAAAAAAAAATTCAGTTGACCTTGTATTGCTTGGATTGCTGTCGATAAAATCCAGAAATGCGATGGCTCAGGTAAAAGCCTATATGCGAGTAACTCCAGACAAAAAGGCACCCCTTATACAGGAACATCATAGGAGCAAGAATGAAGAGGTAGATGTCACGGACAGCACACGGTGAGTCAACTATTCGACAGGTGACCATAGATGAAAACATATTCAAGAGGGAAGAGTGGAGTAAGTCAGGTGAGAACTTGATGATTTGCCAACCGGTCATCATCAGCCTTGGCAGATAATGCAGAGCTTGGAGCTAATGAAAATCAGAGCTGTAAATTGACCATCCGATTAATGATGATCCCGGGGATAATGATGCCATTGTGTACTCAGGTGTATCTGTAAATCCGTGGTGAGAAATCAGAATGGGGCTTCTCGGCTAGAGTTAAGGGCAGGATCGTCGCTGAATATAGCGGGGCTTACATAACAACAACCTTTAGCATGAGAATGGAGGTAAAGTCTGCTACTGCGGATTTAAGGTGGTTGTCTGAAACTTCATTAGCAATGGCAGTTACTGTGTCATACTCTCAGTCTATGTGTCGGAAGATCCTAAATAAATGGCTACGGCATAAATGGAAAACCAGGAACAATTAGCTTTCATACCCTTTGAGTTCAGACAGGGAAAACTGAATGTGTAATGTGGAAAGTAGATAAGAACAGAGTCTCTAATGAAAATTATGGGAAGAGATCTTACCACTGGAGGGTAAGAAGACTATTTCTCCAGCCTCCTGCGACTATGGTTATATGTCAGTCTCTTGCCAGTTCTCCCTAGACAAATAGAAGAATTCTAACAAGAACATTTATCACGACATTCAGTGACAGTCATAAGAGAAGAGGTCCTGACCATACTATGTATTTTTATGTTTTTTAAACAAAAAGAGGGAGAAAATAAATACGACCACAACATCAAATGGAAAATAAGATGCCTTCACAATCTCTCTTTTTTTTTTTTTCGTACGCCCGCTAATACTCGAGGCGAAATCTCAGGTTATTATTAATGTCTAACCTGACATTGATTTTTACGTGAGTATCCTATTTTCTTGTACAGAGACAAGTGTACCTCGCCATTCAGGCAGATACTCGCCGTTTTCGGAGGTACCCATTAGAGCTGGGTCGGCTCAGGAGCCGCCAGTCCCTGGTCGACGACACTCCTTCAGATGTCCTCGCCAGGTCTCGAGTTAATCCAGTCCAAATCCCGGTCGACGAAAAATCCTCAAATGCCGTCGCCCGGGTTTGATCCTGAATGACCCGGTCTCCAGAGCGGTGTTGTACCACTACGCTAGCGCGGCTCCCTTCACAATCTCTAAAGGCCAAAAAATTACAATCACAGTAAACAAACAACCTACAACACCACTTAAATAAATCGTACGCAAGCAGATCGCCTCACTCTACACCAACCCCCAGAGAGTCTTTCACACATTCAGCTTTTAACTAGCAGGGCGCCCCCATCTTCTGTCATGAAAAACGTCCTTTCCTGCCGTGTGCTAAAATAAATCCTGGTATGTAAGTACTCCTAAACTCCGAGAAATCTAACACTGTTCATTTGGATGTTGCTGTCCAATTAATGAAGAAGATAAGCTCCCTGTGGAAAACGGGTGTCGTAAAAATCCCAGCGTGCACTAACTATCCAAGCACGGGTGAAGGAAACGAGTACTATTGTGCTTATCCAACCACGAATAATACATCCAATTTGCAAGACCCAGAGATGACTGCTGACAAATAAAAGACCGAGTATAAGTGAGGGCTCTCAAGGAAAGCGCCTTCTGTGTTGCATAACGGTGACTTGGCTTCAGGTAGGTGTTTAGTGTTGACCAGGTGCCGCTTCTTCTGAAGAATGCTCCAACTACTCTGGTTTTACCGACTATTAATGGATCTGACACGGTTGCTGACACAAGTCGATGGCAACGGAGACAGTCGGTCTGGCTGGAGGTATAAATGTGTCCAGCTAAGGCTTGGAGTATGTACTTCGATGTAACCGGCCTTACATGGGTCGGAAAATATCGCCCCAAAGGATGGTGGGCAAAGGTAGCTACATGCAGGCAAGGGCAATAGATCTACCTGTATGTGGTTGATAAAAGTTGGTAGTAGATGTCTTGAAGATGCAAGGTGCTCGCACTAGGGTTACAGAGAGCACAAGGTTACAGACGTTGACCACTCTGAAAAAAAATAACCAAGTCACACATATCGTTAACAATTTTTCCAGTTAGGTCTAATGTTTACCAACATACAAAAGTGCAGCTTTCGCTCCGACCCCTAAAACACACACAGTGTCAAAACACACGCACGTCGTCATGTTCTTCTACGTTACAAAAAATCACACACACCTGCGCTGATTAGACTAAACATTCGCACAGGCAAACGTGTTCATGCGTTACTTCCACGCTGTCTACGCGGACCGGACTATTGACCTCGCTTGTCACACACACAGCCGCTTTAAGCAAGTGCAGTCTGGCAAGTCAAAACATTAAGTGATAAGTTAAAGTGCCCCTGAGATAATTTATCTAATAGTGACTCCACTAGAAGTTATAATAATTCATGTTGCGTTGACACACACTAATCGCAAAACGAATAGCAGACTTTATTCATAATTAATTTATACACATATTCCAGAAATGGAAAACAAATGGTCAAATTATATATATATATGGAGATTCAACGGTGGATGTTAGCATTGTCCGACGTTGGGTACATCGTTGTGACGAAGCTGAAGTAGGTCAATACTAAATGGCTGACGTAAAGCGAACTGGCCGTCCGTCTACCGCAGTGACTCCACACAACATTCATCGAGTTGATGGCATCATTCGTGGTGACCGTCGGGTAACACTGGATGAACTTTCTTCCATGTTGTCCATTAGTAAAGGCAGTGTTCAGAACATCATTAAAGACCTGGGTTATTCTAAGGTTTGTGCAGGGTGGGTACCCAGAATGTTGACAGACAGACATAAAGAAACAAGGAAAACCATAGCCATCAACCTCCTGCACCGTTACGAAAGTGAAGGAGAAGAGGTTTTATCGAATAGTGTGACAGGTGATGAGACTTGGGTTCATTTTTTAAACAGAATCCAAGAGGCAGTCAATGGAATGGCATCACACAACATCGCCGACAAGAAAGAAGTTCAAAAGTTCACCATATGTAGGGAAAGTTATGGCCTCCGTGTTTTGGGTTGAGAAGGGTGTGATTCTTCTCCACTTCTTGGAACAGGGAAACACGGTGAATGCAGGCCGTTACATTGAAACTTTGAAGAAGCTTAGAGGTCGTCTTCGGCGACTTTACCCATTAAAAGATCAGAGAACTGCACTACAGTTGCACGATAATGCCACGCCACACACCGCTAAACGCACCATTGATGCGATTGCAGAATTTGGCTGGACATTATTACCACATCCCCCTTACAGTCCCGATCTTGCACCTTCTGACTTCCATCTGTTTGGACCACTGAAAGAAGATCTTCGCGGACATCACTTTGAGGACACACTCACATCCTTAAACGCGCCGTACGAGAATATATATATATATATATATATATATATATATATATATATATATATATATATATATATATAGATATATATATATATATATATATATATATATATATATATATATATATATATATATATCCCCTCCTCTTTCCTGTCTTTCTGAAAATCTTTCCCTCTCCTCTGTCAGAAAAAATGTCCCTCAGTCTTAAGTGTACACTCTTAATGGAATTAAAATTAGCAGAGTGCTTAAAAATTACCAGATTTCCCGGGTCATACATAATTACTTTACTTAACGAATTAAAGCCACACTGAACCTCATTCATTTTTGGCCCAGCTAGGCGTCTGAGTTTCTGCTCCAGGATTCTAGAGTAGTTATCAGGGACAGTGAGAAGGAATGTGCCTCTATGATTTCCACATTATCGGTTGCCATTATTTTGAAAATGGGTGTTATGATGGCAATCTCCCAATCATTTGGTATGGTCTTGTTGCACCAAGCTGCCTGTAGGACCCTCAGGAGTAATAGGTCGCCTGCTGATCCCATGTACTTAACCATTTCTGGTGTTATTCAATCATGCCATGCTGCTTTGCCCACCTTGGTTTTCTCCAGTGCTGCCTTCAGTTCTTCCATCTTGATGCCATCGTCGCCACCATTGGTTTCATCTTCTGTGCTAGTGGTTATCATTTATTATGTTTGACCTTGCTCACCTTTGAGGAGGGGTGAGAAATATTCTTTCCATCTTTGCATTACTTCCTTTGCGGCAGTAAGCAATTTGCCTTGCTTGTCGTCCTATATAATTTTTTCCCCCTTTATACTGTTCTTTAGGGTCTTGTAGAACGATGTCTGGTTTTCTTGAGCACTGTTTTCTATCTTTTCTCCGAATTCTTCCCAGGATTTATCTCTTGCTTCTAGCACCTTGTTCGTTCCTTCTGTTCTGAGGATCACATATTCTCTATATGTCTCTGTTTTTCCTACTGAGTTTTAGCTCCTAAGTATTGTTTCCATGCCGTGTTATTCTCTTTAACTTCCTCTGTCCAAGGTTCCCTCTTTCTCTTCATCCCAATTTGGACGTCCCACATGCTTCTGCTAAAGCTGTCTTTACAATGTCCTTGAATTTAAACCAGAGGGTGTCCATGCCATTAGACTGTTCTTCTGTGTTTCTCACTGCTGTAGCAATAAGCCTCTGATATCTGATCTTAACTTCTGGCACTTTCAGTTTGTAGGTCTCAATGGTCATTTTTTCTGTTCTTTTACTTAGCTCCTTACGTGATTGGAGGCAACTCCTAGGCTGAGCAACTTCTTCAGTTGTTCTTTTAAATGTTAGCAGATAGTGATCACTTCCAATCTCTGGGCCTCTTCAGACTACAGCATCATTCAGTTGAGGCCAATCTCCCTATTGAATGTGGAGGGAAGATACTATTCTCAGTGATGACTAAAAGGCTCACCACGAACCTCCTCGAGAATGGGTACGTTGACACTATCATTCAGAAAGCAGGTATCCCAGGTGCTCCAGGGTGTCTAGAACATGCCAAAATGATCTGGGAAGCAATTCAAAAGGCAAAGGCTGACAGAACAAATCTGCACGTAATCGAGTTAGATCTAGCTAATGCGTATGGATCTTTTCGACACCAGATGATGTGGTAGGTTCTGGAAATGTACCATGTTCCAAAAGAAATTGTAGCAATGTTGAAGCTGTATATCTATAGGTTCTCTGTCAGATTTTAAACTAGAGAGTACACGACAAAGTGGATTGACTTACAAGTTGAAATTGCGATGGCATGTACCATCTCTCCGATACTATTTCGTGTTGGCTATGCAGGTAATCCTCAAAGCGGCAGAAGGATTTGCGATAGGTTTTAAGCTGAATGGAAGGTGTCACAAATATTGATGGATGGCACAACAATTGTGTCATTAGTTGAACATCAGGCCTGGAGAATTCTATCACGATTGGATGGACTAATCAGCTAGTGCAGACTGAGCTTCAAACCTAGAATCCTGTCATTCAGGACAGGGAAGACATCAGAGGTCACATTCATGGTTTCAAACCAGAGAATCCTTATTGTCATTGAGAAACCTGTATAAGGTCTTTGCAGGGTGTATAATTCCTCATTAAACGACTCAAAGGCAGTTCAGTAGACAATAGAAATAGCAGACAGGGGACTTCAGATCATAGACAAAGCAGACTCAAAGGAAAGTTCTATCTGTAGCATCTCAAGTTCATGTTTATTCCTAAATTGCTATGGCCACTGCTTATATGTGAAATACAAACGGATTGACATAAGTCTGGAGCCTGATCATGAAGGAGTCACAGGAGGAAGATGAAACTTTTCACATTTAAAGTTCATCATATTTGCACGGAATGTGTGAAGTACGCATTTGTTTTTTCAATGGGTTTTCCTGCTACGGTGCACGGCGCAATGTACCCTATTGACCGGATCTGCTGCTCCAAAGATTTGACAAAACAATGGAAAAGAAGGAGGCCAGAGCTGTGATAAAATTTCTGATGTTTCAGCGAAAAACACCTACAGAAATACACAGGGAGATGGAACCATTGTTTCGTGATTCTTGTCCTTCATATACGAGTACTTTGGTAAAAAAAACTGGTGTCAACAGTTTAAGTGCGGCCGCTCAAATGTTGCTGATCTGCCAAGATCTGGTAGACCAGCCTCAGAGTGCAACGATGAAAATGCAACAAGAGTGAAGAAAATCATTGACCAGGATCGAAAAATGACAATTGTGGGGATAGCTAGTAGAGTAAAACTAAATGAAAGAACAGTTTATAGAATTTTACACAACAGACTGAACATGAAAAAAGTGTGTGCACGCTGGGTTCCGCGACTGTTGACACGTGAACAGAAGCAAACGAGGGTAAATTGCTGTCAACAGTTGCTCAAAAAGTGTCAGTCAAAAATGTTTTGGAGACCATGGTGACAGTAGATGAGACTTGGGTACACCATTATGACCCCGAATCCAATGTTGCCAGCATGCAATGGAAAACCCCGGGCTCCCCAACACCTGTCAAGCCGAGGGCGCAGAAATCTGCAGGAAAAGTGATGCTTACTGTCAACGATTTGAATATTGAAATTCTTCCACACCCACCATATTCTCCAGATTTGGCTCCATCAGACTTTTTTCTAGTCACAAATCTTAAAAAAACAGCTAAAAGGAAATCATTTTGACAGCGATGAAGAGGTTATACTGGCATGTGATGACTGGTTTAGTTTGAAAAAATATGGTGTTCTACTCCCAAGGTCTTTTCAAGGTCAACCAGAGATGGCAGAAGTGTGTCAATTCAGACGGTGGCTATATTGAAAAGGAATAAACACTATACAAAATTTCAGCTCTCTGTGACATGTCCTTCATGGTCAGGCCCAAGACTTATTTCAATCCCCTTGTAATTACCAGTACAGTGGAAGCTATAGAAAGAGTAGTCAACAAGGTCATAAGGCAACGCTAGGTTTACCACTAGGTCTGTCAGATGTAGGACTGTACTTCAAGAAGGCAAAGTTTGTGCTACCTTTCAAGTCAGTTGTACAAGAAGAATCTTCATCTCATCTCAACCCGTAACCCATCATGGGTCGTAGGGGTGCCATGGTGGAAGCATCAGCAGACAGGGTCCTCCACTGCTCTCTGTCCTCAGCAATGCGTACAAGTATGGACAAACCGTGTCCTGCCCATTCTTTGATGTTATCAGCCCAGGATTTTCTTTGCCTTCCTCTTCTCCGTTTACCTTCGACTGTTCCCTGGAGGATCGTTTTCGAAAGGGAGTCATGACGAGTTACATGCCCAAACCAGGCAGGCTTTCGACGTTTCACTACTGCCAAAGTGGTTCTTGGTGGCCTGCATAGGTGTTTATCTTCTCTCTAACATAGACATTTGTTTTGTGCTCTTTATAGCAAATGCGCAAAATTCTTCTATAACATTTATGCTCGAAAGCCTGAATCCTTCGCTCCGTTTCTGCAGTGAGTGTCCAGCTCTCACATCCATATAAGAGAATAGATAATACAAGTGATTTGTATAATTTGTTCGTCACAGGAAAACTGATGTTACTTTTCCAGATCACATTCAGTCTTGTCATGTCAGCTGAGGCCATCTCAAGTCTTGTCTTGATTTCTTTACTTGATCTTCCATCCCTACATATAGTAGACCCGAGATATTTAAAGGTGTTAACTTCTTCTAACGTTTGCCCATTTAACGTAATGTTGGTCGGAACATGTTTCTTATGGCTATTCACCAATATCTTGCTTTTTTCTATATTAATTTCCATCCCATATGTTCTTGTTACTTTCTCCAGTCTAGAGGTAAGGTCTTGAAGTTCTGATTCTGATCCAGCTATCAGATCGATATCATCAGCAAAAGGTAGATTGCAAAGAGGTCGGCCTCCAATCGATATGGTTGTTTTATAATCGTAAAGAGACTCCTGCATAATATGTTCTAGATATATATTAAAGAGCTCTGGGGACAGGATACATCCCTGGCGAACTCCTACAGTTGTTTTGAAAAATTCTCCAATGTCATTGCTTGCAAAAACAGCACTGCTTGCGTCCTTGTATAGTGCTTCAATGATATCTATGATGTTGGTATCAAAATTGAATTTTCTCATTATTTGCCATAAGCCTTCATGCCAGACTCGATCGAAGGCTTTTGTGAAATCGATGAAGTTATGGTATAAATCATGTTGATGCTGGAGATGTTTTTCGATCCGTAATCTAATATTGAAGATTTGTTCTGAGGTACTTCTTTTTGGTCTAAAGCCAGCCTGTTCCTCGGACAAGATTTCTTCTGATTTCTGTTTTATTGTGTTTAAAATTATCCTTAACATCACTTTACTTGGATGACTAATAAGGTTAATGGTTCTTTAGTTCTTGCACATTTTTAGATTTCCTTTCTTTGGAAGCGGTATTACTAATGACTGTGTCCACTCTTTCGGCCATTTTTTTGTACTCCATATCTTCTGGCAAATTGTTGTCCTGATTTTTACTATATCTGGTCCTCCATATTTCAAGAACTCTGCTGGGATATTATCCACACCCGGTGACTTCCCTCCTTTCAACGAACATATAGCCTCTTCCAATTCTTCCCGTAATATTGCTGCATTTCCGAGTTCCCTGTTTTTGCAGAATACACCGCAGGAAAGTTCACAATGATGCTCTGCAAGTCAGCAGAAGACTTCCATTCAACCCACACTGAAAACTGGAAGGAAGTGGAAAGTGGATGATGCTGTTGGTGCTGCACAAGAAATGCCCAAGGACGTAATCGGATACACTAAAACTAAAAGGAGGGGATTTCGCCGTGATGATACCCGCTGATGGTCCAAGGGATCAAACAGGGACTGCAGATAAATGGTAATTCAGGGAAATTCGAGAAGCTGAGAATGATAGGATGAAGCAAAAAGCGATGCAGCAAGCCTAACAAGGCCAATGGACTATATGAGAAGGAGCCCTGTAAAGACCTTTGACATATAATGATAAATGGGTTATGAAACCCCTTAAATTAAGCTTCAGACCAATGTATTACATTCTGCACTGGTCTGCAAATACTGTGAGATGTGGAAAGTCTGATGATGCTCAATGCCCCCAGTGCCATGGAATGCAGACACTGGAACGTACACTCTCAGTTTGCAAGATGTCATTAGGGCAAGATCGCTTTACAAGGCGCCACAACAGACTACTATATGAGCTGGCTGCTACAACAGAGCTGGCAAGGGTGAAGGCGAACAACAAAGTCAGACTTAGTACCGTAAATACATACTTTCTGAAAGCAGGAAAGTCGGTACATCCCAGACTAATTAAACCAAGTAGTAGTTTACATCAACTCTTGACTGTGCAAATGACTAAGACATGGCAATAGATCTACTTGGGCGAGGGACATGTTCAGAAAGTATTAGAATATCTCGAAGACGGCCATATATCACTGGTGTGATAATCATTTTAATAATTGAGCTGACCGTGCCGTTTGAATTGAGATTGGACGGCAACTGCTGTTCAAAGTGGCCAAGAACAGCGATCTGGTCACAGACTTGAGACATGATGGGTTCACTGCAAGGTAGGTTAAAGAGGTCTAGGGGTTGCCTCAATGTATGAGACTGAAACTGATGATTTGAAAGGACAGTCAAGATTAAGGGCACTTAAGAGACTCAGTGAATCTGCGGAAAGTTCGTCGTGCTGACAGTAATTTATGTTCAACATAAGTTTTGCTTTCACATTTGCCTCCAACTGACAGAAAAACATGAGTAAAGTTGAAAGCTGCAAACAAGGTGGAATGGGTTAAATATCAGCACATGATAGGAGGCTGACCCAAGTGGGCCTGCCCCCCATTGGTGTAAAGGAGATTAAACGGCCGAAACAATTGATCGACGAGGGGATACTTCTGATGATCAGATTGCCTCCAAGTGTATCGCGCTATATAGTTGCCTATTACAGATAAACTGTTTTTTACAAGAAGCGTGCAAGAAACGATGAGTTTATGGTGATCGTTAGCAAAAGTGTAAAGTGAACATATTTTCGCAGGAATCTAATCCATTTTCCCCCACAGGATCAATGGTTCCGTATACGCAGATTTCCGTATTCACGGCGTTTTATAGGAGCCTAGCCCTGCAAATAGCGAGAATTGATTTTATATATATATATATAATAATAATAATAATAAATTCTTTAAGCACCAAACACGGCGCATAAGGCAGAAACCAGTGCTCTCCAGGTTGTTCGTTGTGACGCCACTCCTCTTAGCTCTTGCACATTATTTAGGCCCAACGTTCTTCCTTCTCTTATTATTGTTCTTCTGAGTGTTTCTTGTGGTCTTCCTTTTTTCCTCTTATTCTCAGGAACCCAAGTGAGCGCCTGTAGTGGTATTCTGTTGTTTTGCATTCGTAGGACATGACCGATATATGACCATCGTCTTTTCCTTATATAGTCGGAGACATATTTCTGCCTAGAGTCTTCTCTTATTTGTCGATTAGTCTTGAATTCTTTCCAACTGATGTTCATGAGTTTTCTAAGACATTTGTTCTCGAATGTATTCAGCTTGTTCTCCAATGATTTTGTTATTTTCCAACTCTCACAGCCGTATGTTAACACTGAGATAACATTTGAATTAAACAGACGAAGCTTGGTATGTATATTCAATGATCGTAATTTCACAATGTTAGATAATCTATTGAAGGCGTTAGCTGCCAAAGCAATTCTAGTATGGATTTCTCTTGTTGTGTCACCATCCTGAGTCATTTTACTGCCTAAATAATTGAAATTTTCAACTTTCTGTAGTTTTTCCCCGTTCAAGATGATATCAAAGATCTCGTTAGAAAAGTTCATAGCTTTAGTTTTAGAGGCATTTATTTGGAGACCTATTTTAACCGAGAGATGACACAAATTATTTATTGCTTCTTGGGATTGTCTTAGTGTTGAACTTAAGAATGCTACATCATCTGCGAAATCCAGGTCCCCCAGGAATTTTCCATTTAACCTATAATTTGTTAAATAAAGAAGTGAAGACAAAAACTCGAAGAGATAAAAGACATTTCATCAATGAACTGGCCGTAGAAGCTGAAAATGCTGCAAGAACTGGTAATAGTAGGTGTCTTTATCAAATTACAAAACAACTATGTCACCAGCCTACTGCTATGGAAACACCTGTTAAAGGTAAATTAGGGAATTCAATACCAACAGACAAAGAACAAATGAAGAGATGGGCTGAGCACTTCATGGAGGTGCTAAACAGACCACCACCAACAGTAACACCTGATTTTAATAATGAAACACCCACAACCACCTTGCCAATAACTTGCGATGAATTCACGCTGGACGAGATCAAACAAGCCGTTAAAAGATTTAAAAATTTTAAAGCTGCTGGAGTTGACGAAATTTCAGGGGAAATGATTTAAGCAGTTAATGACAACAACCTCTTGAGAATTTTAGATATTATAAATGAAGTATGGAGAGAAGAACAACCACCACAACAATGGAAAGACAGTATTATTGTAAAGTTACCGAAGACAGGTGATCTATCAGACTGTAATAACTGGCGTGGTATATCTCTATTATCAGTACCTGGAAAATTATTATGTTGCATGATGTTAGAAAGACTTAAATTGCATGCTGACGAAAAGATCAGAGAAGAACAAGCGGGTTTCAGGCCGAAACGATCATCTATTGATCAAATATTCACACTAAGAACAATTATAGAAGAATCAGTGGAAAGGCAATCGCCACTTATTATCACCTTCGTCGATTTTCAAAAAGCCTTTGATAGTCTACACGGCCCATCATTGTGGAAGATACTTACAATCTATGGTTTTCCAACAAAATATGTGAATATAATCAAAGCGCTATATGACAATGCAAGATGTTGTGTTAGAACAAATAAAGGGAATACAGAATGGTTTACAGTAGAAACAGGGGTGAAACAAGGCTGTATTATGTCACCACTACTTTTTGGAATAGCTATTGATTGGGTTATGTGGAACTATACCCACAATGAACAATTAGGTATATATATATATATATATTTTAAGTAAATTTTCCGAAAAACGTAACTTGTTTTCACATTTACTAGTAATGATTTATATAAACTTATAGTATCACTTTCTGAAGATGTAAAATTCCAACTACGACATGTTGATTAATTCATTTAGTATTTCCATTCACGTAAATTATATTGCATACAATTTATCACATTGTTTCTTTTTTACTCACTGCTATTCGTTACATTTATTATTGCAATAGACATTATACCATTGCTCCGTGACAGTTGTAGCACATATTCGGAAACAATATTTTGTTATTCTTGAACTGACGGAATACTTTGAACTCTTTGGAAAATTCCAATGGAAGTGGTATCACAATAGGTATAGGGTAATTGGGAAGTTTTATTGTTGTTTCTTCGTCCTGCCAAGTGTATCATGAAAGAGGAGACAACCATTTCTGATCATGCTGATCGTTTGCTAGGAGAGTGTCGTATATTTTTGATAGGGAAATTAAGATCAATTTTGGTCCAGCCTGAGTAAGACTAGAACAGGTGATAGCTCAGTGAGAGATAAGGTAAAGAAATAGATTTTCACACGTGAAATGGTGAAAGGTAAATTCTGTCCCTGGATTTGAGGGATAATCAATCCAGCTTATCGATCACGACTGAGATTTGAGATCAGACAGGTTCCCTATAAATATATATATACGATATATTCAATAAGGCACCTCTACACACATACACACACAGATACGTGACGACACTTAGACGCACGGGCGTAAAAACTATATCTATGGAATAGGAATGTTTTTGGAACAAGCTGACCGACACACGTAAATAAAGTTTATGTAAATTTTATTTATCCTTAAAAAAAACTATACACAACAATAATTTAAATTCAAGTCAAATATAATAAACATAGGTTAATGAATTAATTAAAGTGTTAGACTCATAGGTTTAATTCTCCCTCCCTCTGTTGAGACAAGATCCCGTTAAGAAGAAAGTTATTAACCCCCCAAAAAGAGTCAAAGGTTTATACGCCATGGTCTACACAAACACTTCACTCTACAGTAAGGAACAGGGTTTATACGTTAATCTTTTCTGAAAGGGGACAACATTAGCAAAACTTGCATAAACAAAAATACATAGAGTTATTACATGGGTTATACCATAAAAGAATTATTCATTTCCTGCTTTCTCTCGCTCTGACAAAACCTGTGATCACAACTTTCACTCTCTCACTTACCTAAATAGGTGCTTTCACAACAGCTGGAACAATTGTTAAGGTACACCCAGCCCATCCAAGGTTGGTTGTTTTGGCGAATCAAGCCCCAGTTTCTCCAAAAGACTAATCAATCAAAATGTTGGGAAACGCTTGATTCACTATTGTAAGTAGGATGCTGATAAATGTCACTTCAATTCCATTCCAGGTAGTAAATTAATTATGAGAGATAATGTTTAATAGTGTGCAGTAGCTTGGAATCCTCAATCGTAAATCGAGTGTCAGGTAAATAAATCTGTTCAGGATAAATCTCCTTCACAACACAGTGGTCGTTATTTAGGTAATGTCAATGTTTGATTTGGAAGCCACCACAAGCTGAATGTATATGAACTTGGGAAAAGAAATATGGATATTCTATAAGTCCAGTTACAATTTATTCTTAATATTCTCTTTGGGCCGATACTCTGTCTCTTTCTGAGTGTAAAAACACGAGGTCAGACAAGTCACCTTGAAAACCAGATAATTATATCAGAATGTTTTTTATTGTAAAGTTATTCTCGGTTCACATGAAAGCCGCTGGTAAGTTTAGGGTTTGACCCAAATACTTCAAACAAACTTCTAAGACTATTCTCCACCGAAAAACTGAGACTCTACTCAATGCGAGTGATTCTCGAAAACGACGCTAGATGTCTTCTAAAGCTTTGGCAGTATTGGATAATTTTTAGTTAAACTGGTGGGGTATATCTCTCTGAAATCAAAGAACATGATTACACGATTACCGAAAACCAGACTCTACCAGGTTTAGCACCTACGGGAATTTCTACGATCAGATTTCTAGACATGAAAGAAATCTACAATATTGTTACCGCTGCAGACTCGCGTACCGAGCGAACAGTCTCTCTTAGATCTTTCGTAACAAGATTGACCAGACCGTGCAAGATTTCTTCTATCGAAAAATCACACTATTTGCCATCTGCAGATGTGGTCATAAAACAAAATATAGCGAGCCGTCTTTGATCTCAAATTCTACTCCGTGAATACTTAACTTACAGGCGAACAGATCAGGGAAAGGTAATAGACTATTGTCTCCCTTATTATCACTGTCTGATCTATTACCACGATTTTGATCTCTGGCGAGAAAGTTTAGCTCAACGTAGCTAATTGATTTGCTCCTGAACCTAGATCAAAGGAAATCGACAACAGAGATTAAATTTCGTGCTTTAAATTAGAAAAAGAAAAGACAGAACTCTGAAGAAGGGATGGTTTAAGTTAAAACCGGCGTAGGTGAAAGAGAAGGTTGAAGAAAAATGAAGATAAAGAAAAAGATATATGAAACCAATTTCTCATAATCTGTCAGACGTCCCCGCTTAAGATATGAAACCACTTCATGCCCATTTTATAGAAAGTGATTTCCTATATCAGTAGCTTCCGGGTGGCTGGTATCTTCACTCTCATCTTCTCCGTCCGTCACTGTCCAATTTCTACTCATGAAGTCTGCTCCCACGTTTTCTTTCTCTGGAATGTATTCCGTGCGCGTTTGAAAGAGTGTCGCCTTGTTTGACATCGTTGTAAGATTCCGTGTGCTGGCAGTGAAACTTCCCTGCAACTATCGTCATCTTGGTCAGTTTTGGCGATCGTCAGGAGATGTTCGGAGGTCGGCACCGGTCTATCCCAGTATTTCTTTAACAGATTTACATGGTAGACCTTATCCTTTCGTTTAATAGAGATCTGGTAGTTAGCCTTTCAAATCGTTTTCAGGACGGTAAACGGCCCTTGCCATCCGATACGTAGTTTGATGTTCCCGGTTGGGAGTAGCAACAAAACTTTCTCTCCTGCTTGCAATTCTCTTTATTTCGCGGCTTTCCTGTAACGGTTAGCGTGCTTTGCGCGTGCTCGCTTAAAGTTTGTCATTGCTAGGTCCCACCCTAGTTTTAACCTTTCCTTTAATTCCGATACATATTTACTGGCTGAGACGACTGTCTCATCAGTCTTCTGGTCTGTAAGCGACTGATGTAAGGCTTCAAGCGGCCGCTTAATAGGTCTGCCGAATCAAAGAGTAGCTGAGGGAAATCATGTGGAAGTATGTGGGGCTTCCCTGTAAGCAAATAAAGCTGCAGGTCTACGAAGGTCCGAATCTTCAGGCTTCTTTTGTCCCAGTTTACTTAACATCATGTTGAGGTTTTTGTTGTCACGCTCTACTACCCCACTTCCTGCCGGATTATAAGGGCTTATGAAGTGGTGCTGATTCCTCAATATCTTAAGGATCTCATCCATTAACAACTTCCGGTATGGGGATCCGTTATCCGTGAAAAATGTTGAGGGAATCCCAACCAAGTAAAAATCTGCACTAGGGCTTCTGCAACATGCTTGGCATCCGCGCATGTTAGCGGTATAGGTTCTGCCCACATAGTGCATGTGTCGACTAAGGTCAGGATAAACCTGTTCCTTCTTTTAGTCTTTTCTAAGGTTTTCTAAAATGTCGATCACAACCCGTTCAAATGGTGTTCTCATTATTGCAATTTCTCCCAGAGAAACTGGGGGTGTCCGTTGCTTGGCTGGCAAACGTTTGCACTGGGCACATGATTTCACGTATCTAATAAAATCAGAGTTCATTCCTGACCACCAATAATGAGTCTGTATTCGCTGATTTGTGGCGTTCTGTCCCATATGTCCGGTAAAGGGAAGAGAGTGCCCCATTTCTAATATTTGGCTTCTGTACTGTTTCGGTACTTGGAGCTGATTATAGCCTTGTTCAGGCTTGCCCGTTCTACGATAAAGTACGCCATTTTTAGAACAAATGTCCCCGTGATGTCTAGGGTCCTTAGCCATGGGCAGTTTCCTAAAGCAGGGTACCAAGGTAGGGTCCTTTTGTTGCGCCTCTTTAAGTTCCTTGGGTAACAAATTTGGCGCCGGCTCCCGTTCCTTCTTGGTTTGCCCTCTTGTCGTTACTGATGCCACAATTGGCTCCCCCGGTTTAACAATAAACACATATCTACCGCCAAGTATGACTGGGTAGATCGGGTCATCCATAACAGCCGCTTTGATCACACCTCTGACAAAATCAGAGTGTGTCTCCACCAATGCGATGAAAAGCGTTATTGGTGCATAACTCTTAAAAACTCCACAACGTTCGACGGTTTCTTCTGTCTCTTGACCGGGTTTTACCAGGTGCCTGGCAACCATGCAATCATAAGAAAGCCCCGCATCAAACAAACAATAAGTTGAAGACCCGTTCAAAATAACAGTACATCGCGTTGAGGGCCTCCCCTCTTCAGGTTGAGAATCACTGACATCAATTCTACCTTCTTGCGAGACTGTTAGCAAGCATCCGTAGAACTTAGATTTTTCCGCAGGGGATTCTGGGGTCCAGTTTCTCTGTGGTTATTTTGATGAGAAGAATGGGAAGATTGCTCTAGATTATTCTTGCGAAAAGGCTCTTCTGTCGGTTTACGTTTTGCGGCCGGCAGTTCGGCCAGCGCATTATGATATCGCTCAGACTTTTCCGAAATGTCTTCTAGCTTTTCTGCTCCATGCTCAGCCAGAAATCGACGAGCGTCACTCGACAAATGGTTTTTTATTTGTTTAGTTATAGCAAATTCGTCAAGTCCTTCATAGGTAGAGGCGAGCTGTGAGAGCTCCAGACACTTTGTCAAGTATCCCTTCAGACGAGAGGAGAACTGCTGAAAAGTTTCAGAGCTCTCCTTTCTGCTGTTCCGAAACAGTTACAAAAATTTGCGAACGTTCATTTCAAACCGTTCAAGTAAAGCTTTCTTCAACACGTCGTAGTTGTCTTGTTGGTTGTTTTCCAGTTTTGCATATGTATCATACGCAGACCCTTTTCATCATCATCAGTTGCCATCTTCACAACGAAGGTTGGCTGTAATGGATCTCCAACGTCTTCTGTCTCTTGTCTTGGTGGTGCACTCTGATATACTCTTTCCTGTCCATCTCTTGATGTTATCTTCCCACTTATAGCGCTGTCTTCCCCTTGCACGTTTGCCTTCAACTCTCCCTTCTGTTATGGTCTTCTGCAAGGTGTTATGCCTTTTTATGTGGCCAAAGTATTTTAGGCCCTTTTAGGGCCTGGGAAAGTTTCATACACCAACGCGACCTTTCTAAACCGGACAGAATTTCCATTCTCTCAAATTTTTCTAGATGTGTGTCAGTCTTCTCATTAGGGCAAGGGAAAGATTCCAGAGCAAAAGACATAGCGGTGAGTTGAGGCGATTGAGTGTTATAAGGATCTGTTAAAGACGAATGAGGAGATGACTCTCCATTGCTGGAGGTAGAGGCAACCCCACGGCTTTGGACCTCTAGAGCTTTAAGAGCCAATTTATTTTGTCGTCGTTGCTCATTTTCTCTTGCCTCATGCTGTCTCACCTTCTCTCTTTCGTTCGCCCTGCGGATTTCCATTTCTTCCTGAATCTTCTTCTGCTGTAATAGACGGTCTTCCGCTTCTGTCTTCTCCGCTCTGTCTTCCTTCTCTTTAGCTTCATATCTGTCAAATTCATATATTTATATATGCATATATGAATGACCTCTGTTGCTAAAGGTGCTTGCTCACTACTAGTCCTAACGTCTCTCCTGTCCTTTCCTTCTTTCGTTCTCATCCTGTTTTGTCTTTGTTTTATCATGTGTGTTTGGATGTGATACGTTTATGGATAGTTCATTTAAAAAACATGTTATTTGTGAATTTTTCCATTCTCATCTGGTCATTTATTTGAAAAAAATATATACAAATAAGAATTGCACATTTTCTTTTATTTAGCTATTTTTCATAGTTTTTTTGGTGTCCAGTTAGTTACCTCGACAACAAAGTAAAACATTCTCTTTTTTATTGATACGCAGCTTGTACTTGACGAAACTCCTCCAAGGGAACTCTGCACTTTTAATTATGCTAAATCACTTCAACGACTGACAGGAAATGAGTGGTTCCTAAAGAGCCTGGAGGTAAGGCCAGTTACCTGTTTTATAGCACATTTAAGAGAACCTTAATTACTTACCTACTTAGTCGTTCCTCCTCTACCTTGAGGTATTTAGATTTGCCAGAGAGAACATCACTCTGTCCTATCTGTGGTCTTTCTCCTGGCATGGTTATGTTGCTGAGTTATTTGCCGGTTGAAGATAATGTGCTGAGTATAGTTATTTTAGTGATTTCTTGTTCATCGTGCTTGTTTTATCATTACGCGAATTAGGGTGAAGCGTTCATACAATTCAGTAGCATGGTATGAAGAAGTAACATGTAATACTTGAACTCAGCAACATTAATGAAGTAATTAATGCCTTCAGGTTGAGTCCGTAATATTTAATCACATGTACACACAGGATGATCATTTCAAATATGAGCAGAACATAAGTCCGCATAAGTCATGCATAAATTAATCAATAACGTAGACTGCTGGTTTACGTGTCAATGTCCGTTTAAGGATACAATGCAGTATTGTCGTCAGAACATCACAGCTATATGCACGCGCAGATAGACATGGCTACCTGCCAACAGTGAGACTGCGAGTCTGAATATTTCATACGGATTGGACGATTATTCTCCTCTTTCTGAGGATTCTAGTTAAACACTAACCTCCATAAGTTTCCTCTCATATAGAGTTCTAGGACTGACCCTGGTCCATCATAAATGCACATATAAATGGCTATATCATGCCATTGAATTGGAAGGTTAGAAAACGCAGCTATTCAGCTTGGCGGTCAAGTAACAAAGGGTAGCGTCTCCTAGTTACCGACTGTGACCCAAACAACGCTAGACACGTCATAATCGATCGTGTATGGAGCGTTCAATAATTGAAACATCTATCGTAATATATTAAATGTCTTAACCTTTACAATTGCACGTCTGCTAACCTTTAGCAGACGGCGTTAATAACATATACCGTAACAATTCCCTGTACACCGGGGAAAAAAAAAAATCGATAGATTTTTTTTCAAGATCTATCCGACTTAACAATTTTTCAAAAAAATTTAACACAATTGTGACATATGGCCGACGATGTTCTGAGTAGAACCGTGTCGCGGTCATGTCAACTAACTATTTGTCATAGTCATCTAACATTAATCATATTATATATCAATATTATGCATATTATTATATCAACTAAATAAAATGTCTAATGTCAATAGTGAATGATAGAATTAAATTAAAGTAAGGTCTGTTGTATTAGTATGTCATATAGGAATTAATTTGACTAATTAAAATTAAATTAATTAATTAAACTAAGAGTTAAATTATTAAGATTCTAATGTAACGCGATGTTATGAGAGAAGAAAAGACAAATAAGTGAGAAGAAATAGAAAGAAATTCGAATATCAGTTTAACTTAATTGTGTGTGTTAAGTGTTAGTGAATAATAACTATCTAATTTAACTAACTAAATAACGTATAGGTACATTAAAAAAAATATTAATCTAATACTTGTGTGAGATTTATTTTCTCTTTTCATAATTTCTTCTTTTCATATTTCGATCTTTTTTTTTGTTTTTCATTTCATTTTTCTCACATTTCATTTTATTGATATTAATTCAATTAAGAAGTTAAGTTAACTAATTAATTAGTATAGGATATGATGATCCATCCGTAGTCCTGATCCTGATGAATTCTTTTAGACAAAGTGTTGAAACATTTACGTCGGACAGAAATGTCAATTATCCTAGGATCCAAGAATTAAGTGCACATAGGATAATAAGTTCGACTTGTCGTCAGATATTGTTCCATGATTGTTCAACGAATATTCATATATTGTGTATGGACGTTAGACGAAGTTTCAATGTCAATATGCATACCTTGATTGTCTTTAGTTCAATTCTGTGATGCATATAGTGTTTATAAATATTACATTGAAGTCAAGGTTAGTTCCCTTATAGTTGATACTTCGTTCTATCCAATGTAGTGATGATTGACGTATTTTAGGAATGTCAATGTTGATTATTCGTCGTCAATAGGATTACGTGACAAAGCATCCGCCACAATGTTTTCAGTGCCAGGAATATGTTCAATGGAGAATTCAAATGGCTGCAGGATGATCGCGTATCTGGCGAGTTTTGGACTTTTGTGGTTTGATCTACGCAAAGATGCTACAGCACGCTGGTCAGTCTGTATGGTGAATGGAGCACCAAGCAAGAACTTCTATAGTTTCGTGATTGCCCATATAAGTGATAAAAGTTCCTTGTCCACTGTGGAATACTTTGTTTCTGTCGGCTTTAGCTTTCTTGAAATATATAAGGTAGGATGTAGAACGCCATCATGGTTCTGGAGCAGGCATGCACCGATGCCGTAGTTACTAGCATCTGTTCGTAAGAAAAATCTTTTGGAAGCATCGGGAAGTCTTAAAATTGGTTCATGCGAAAACAAATTTATAATTTTGTTGAAAGTTTCATTGCATATACCAGTCCATGTCACCTTCACTGGCATGTCTTTTTTTAACAATGAAGACAATACAGCCGTGATGGATGACAAGTTTGGTATGAATCTACTGTAATATTGAACAAGTCCTAACAAACTCCTGACCTGTTTCTTCGTCTGAGGAACTGCTATGTTTAGAATTTTGGAGACCGTACTAGGTAACGTTCGGATATATCCCGCTCCAATGATATGTCCCAAAAAGGTTATCTCATTACACGCGATCTGCACCTTTGTAGATTTAGCAGTTAGATGATAATTCCTTAGAGTGTCGAAAACATATCTAAGTCCCGAAACATGTTCCTCAAACGACGAACTAAACAAGCATATGTCGTCAATATATGTAATAACGTCTGGTCTACCAGATAAAATTTGTCGCATCAGGCGAATGAAGGTAGCTGGCGCATTAACAAGCCCAAAAGGCATCACATTCCACTGGTATAGACCTTGTGGAGTGGAAAATGCGGTGTAGTACTTAGCCTTTTCGGTCAGTGGTATCTGCCAATAACCTTTAGTTAAGTCTATCTTACTAAATATAGTTGCGTTGGATAGACGTGGCAGTAAGTCGTCGATAAGTGGATGTGGTTTGCTGTCAACTATAGTCTTAGCATTTAATTTTCTATAATCAACACATAGTCTGATGTTATTGTCCTTCTTCTGGACAATCACTAATGTAGAAGAGAATGGCGAATTACTAGTCTCAATGATTCCCAGAGACAACATCTGTTCAAGTTCCTTAGTAGTTTTAGCAATGAAATGTAAAGGAACCGAATAGGGATGTACACGAATAGGTGTATCGTCATTGAGAGTAATGTCATGACTGATAGCCGATGTGCGACCCGGGACGTCGGTCAACACATCTGGATAAGATTGTAATAGATTAGCAATCTGTAGATGCTGTTGCGGTGTAACCGTTGAAGAAATGGTTACATCCCGCCAAGATTCAGTAGGTTGAACTACTGGTACCGGTAACGGTAACTGTACCTCAGGAAAAGAAGATTCTTCTTCCTGGATGACGGATAAGTTAGAATAATAACAAGTAGTTACTGTGGTGTCATCTAGTTCATGAAAAATTGACTGTAAGTGTTCAGGACGTGTATGAAATTGCTTGAGCATGTTAATATGAAATATCTTTTTGTGCCCCTTGATATCTAAGACGTAATCAACGTCGGAAATTTTATCAATGACTTTGTAAGGACCATTCCAAGATATCAATAATTTATTGTTATTGTGAGGAAGTAACACATAAGCCTCATCGCCTGGGAATAATTGGCGTAATCGTCGAGACCTATTTTGTAGAGATCGAGCCTTAGCTTTTGCAGCCTCAGAAGAAGCTGTTGCCAACTGGCAAGACTCAATAATGTTCTTCCGAAGATTAATCACATACTCGTAAGATGACTGAGTGTCCTGAGTCATCTCCGCGTCAATTAATAAGTCTTTTATTAGTCCCATAGGACCTCTTGGGGGAGCACCAAAAACTAATTCAAAGGGAGAGAAGCCAGTTTGTTCATGCGGTACCTTCCGATAAGCAAATAGAACAGCTGGGAGTGCTCTGTCCCAGTCATGAGGGTGCTTAACAGTAACCTTATGTAGTAGTTGTTTAAGTGTACGGTTAAGTCTTTCAACTGCACCATTACTCATAGGATGATAAATACTACTTAAATTCCTATCAATGTTCCAGGTTTTCATGACATCCTTCATGGTGTTAGATATGAACTGTGACCCATGGTCTGATAAAAGTTTTCTAGGAAACCCTATTCTAGGAAAGATGAGATGTAGTGCATCAGCTACATCTGTGGTAGTGGTGGTCTTTAATGGGATAGCTTCTGGCCATCGTGTGCACAAATCAATGCACGTAAGGACGAATCTATGTCCTCTGGCCGATGGTAGCAATGGACCAATAATATCTATGGCCATCTTGTCAAACGGTCTTACTGAGATATCGCAAGCCTGAATAGGCGCCGTGTGAAGAGCTCCACGTGCTTTCACTTCTTGGCATGTAGTACAGGAACGTACATACTGCGAAATATCTCTTGACACTCCTGGCCAAAAGAATGAAGACAGTACTCGAGATCGTGTTCGAGTATATCCCATATGTCCAGCACACTGTGAGTCATGCGCATGTTGAAGAATGTACCGTCTAAAAGTATACGGACCATAACTTGTTGTTTCATTTGTGATTTGTCATTAAAACATCTAATCAATATGTCATTTTTAATAACAAACCAATGTTTGTTATTATTACCTGAGGATAGATTGTCAACTTTATCAACCAGCTTAAAAATTTTTTTTAAAGATTTATCCTCTTTTTGTTTACTTGCAAATGTTTCCCTGTCAATAGGTGAATTGACTACAAACTCCTCTTGGTTGTCTGCATCCATCTTATTATCACTAACTTTCTCCATGAGTTGAGTCTGCGCTCTAGTCGTCACGGCGTTTCCAGTGCATAGGTTATGTTTCTCCCATTCTGTGATCTCATCTGGAGTACAATCTTTACTGCCGTGTATACGACCAACCATCAGATCAGCAATAGGCTTTTTTAGCATACATACTTTTACATTCCCTGTGAAAAAGGGTGTTCTAATATGAACAATAGCTGTGGGGTAGAACTCAATAGTTCCACCAAATGTCATGCAGCGTACATATTCTCCTGTCGCACAGCTAGGATGTACCAGCGACTGACGTACACCAATCGTTGTGGATCCTGAATCTCTCAGCACTGAGACGACGGATCCATTAACGATTCCCCTGTTAAAAATTAGTGAGCCTGTTCCATCGTTGACTGCAAGACCTACCTCTGGTGTAATATGTCCGCAGTTAAGCACTGTTTCTTTCGCCTTCTGAAAAATAAGATTGCATTGTTGGCAACTATTTGCCACATTATAATTAATAGCAAAACATGCAGCAGAAGACTGTGTTGTATTATCGTCAAGTGGGACCTGAGCTATAGGGGTAGTATTATTTGTAACTGCCGCCCCTGTATTATGGTTGTACTGAGATGATCCCCGAGAATGAGATCGATTACGAGTATAATTGTTAGAATTATCTCGTCGTCCTCTATAGTAACTATTATCTCGATGTCTCGAGCCATGATTATTATCATTCCAGTTATTGTTATTATTGGGGGTATGTGATCAATTATAATTAGTGTTATGTTGACTATTGTGGTAGTTTGTTTGAGGTGAATAATTTATATCTCGTGATCTACCTCTGTTGAACTCATTTTTATTGTTGAAATCATTATTATATCCCTTCTGAAAGTTAACATTGTGATTTCTTTGGAACCTATTTCTGTCTACACTGTGATGTCTTTGTTTGTTATTATGATTGTAGGCCATATTAGACGCCACAGGTAGAGGTTCTCTTAATGAAGAGTTAGAAATGTTCGCATTCGGATGTGCCGAACAGTAGTTTAAAGAAATTTTTTCCAACTCGTCAATAGTACCTGGTTTACGCTCCTGCAAATATGCAAAGAATGGTTGGCTAACCGAAGATAATACCTTATCCCGTAGTAGTAAATCAACTAATTTGTCGTACGATTTGTTGACTTCTGCCAGTTCAACCCATCTATTAAATGTATTGCGTATGTTCGCAATGAATCCTGCACAATCTTTTGGAGATTCAGGTAAAATTCCCTTAAATTTCAACCTACAGTGTTCCTCGTCCAGGTGAAACCTTCGTAAAAGCAAGGACTTAATAGCACCGTAGTTATTTGCTATTGATGGGTCAGCATTTTGAGAAGCCGTCAATGGTTCTCCAACCAAGAATTCATTTAACTTGAGTACCCATGACTCTTCGGGCAAATGATTTGTTTTGCAAGTCTGTTCAAAACGTGACAGGAATGATGAAAGGTCGTCCACGTTTAAGTTGAAAGTGGGTAATTTAAAGTTGTAGAAATGTTTAGTTTGGCTGGATGACGATCCATTTTGTGCGTTATTATTCTGGTTTGCATCAGCACTTTGTGCTTGAAATCTTGCTGTCTCCAATTTAATACGCGCCAATTCCATTTCTTGTTGTAAAATAATTTCCTCTCGTTTCAATTTATTCTCTTCTTCCTGTCTGGCAATTGCTCTTTGCTCTTCTCTTTCACGTTGAGCAATCTCTCTTAATCTATTTTCCTTGGCAATTTGCTTCATCTCACGTTCTGCTTCCTTTCTTTCACGTTCCTCCTCCTCTTTCTTTAATGCAACCTTTTGTTCCTCTTCCTCTTTCTTTAATGCAGCCTTTTGTTCCTCTTCCTCTTTCTTTAATGCAGCCTTTTTCTCTGCTTCTTTTCTTTCACGTTCCTCCATTTCTGCTTTATGTTTTTCCAGTTCTGCCTCAGCAAACTGACGAAGTTCTTGAGATTTATAACCATATTCTTTACCAATTTTAGCGAAATGGTCTATAGTAAGCATTTTGACTTTTATCTGGTAAGTAATTATTGATAATTACTGATTAAAATAGTCAATAGTAGCTTCAGAGTAATTATTATACTTACTCAACTTAGGAATATTCAATATAAATAATCACAATAGTACTGAACTCTTATGTCTAAGTTCAACTAATAGACAATATTTTGTAACAATATTGTATCTAAGTACTAACTATATCATAAATAGTTATGATATCTGTTAACTATAATGTAATTACATCACACAATTACTCTTAATATCCAATAATGTTGGGCATGATTCCTAGTAATTATATTGTTCAATGTACTAAGTCACTCTCTTAGTACCAGAAAAGTATATTAAATAATATACAATGGGTCTGTTACCTCAAAGGTAGACTATAAGATTATTTTATTTGGTCAATATATATATATTATATTATTATGCCCTAGGCATCTCTTATAAATTGTAGTGCTAATTTCTTGGACTATCACTGCATAATTATGCAATGTCCCATATTAACCTTAAATATCAGAAAAAATTAATTAAATTAAATTACAAGTGTATTATTGAATATAATATCATATTATTAATGTAGTATTTAATATATATCATGAGGACAAACAAAACAATGATGCAACTAAAGGGTACAAACAATGTCAAGACGCAAACAAGACATTTTCACAATTAAAAATGAATTTATGAACTAAATAAAACAAGCGGAAGTGTCACAAGCCAAATGAAGGGTCAAGGACTGACCCGAGGTCAACTTAATATACAAAGTACACAAAAAAATGAATGCAAAAAATGATGACATCACAGGACTCATAACGGACAAACATTTAACAATTATAAAATAAATTGATAGTAAGAGAAGACTGGACGAAATAGTTAACGAACATGATACAAAACTGAATAAAAATGTGAACTTAGTACAAATAAAATACGCCAGTTATCTACGGAACGGCACAGCTAACACAAACCGTCGAACGATAGCAGATCCGGACAGGCAGTCCACCGGCAAACCTCAATGGGGATTCCAAAAGTGCAATCGTTTAACTGCCCTAAGACCGACTGAAATCTAGGTGGTCAGCTGTTCGCGACATTCCCCAGAGATTTCAGTTCCCTCCAACCGGCCCGCTAATTAACAACACATTAAAACAACCAAAAAATACATGAAACACATTCAGAAAAAACATGCCTATGCAGGCAAAAGGCATGGACTCAGTATTACTGTTTGCAATGACGACAGTTAAACAACTAGACTTATCTTTTCCGTTGCTTAGATCAGTGCTAGAGGTCGTCAACAGCTAGGCTAAAGCCCCTGACTGTCTGCTCCTGTAGTCCATATCGTGTGTTTGCTTTAAATGGCTCATGTTTCCCCCGGTTAGACTTAGCAAACGGCTTTGGTTTCTCCGACAGTTCACCTACACGACCTTCGGTGACGTCACGTTGTTAGGCATTATAATGAGTACAACGTCATCTTCGACTGGATCATGTGATCGAAACTTGATCGTAAATATTGTGGTTAACATGTGCGTAAGGAACAGAAGTTTGCTTCTTTTTTTCTGTCGTTCCCCACACTGGCCACCACTTTGTTGCTGAGTTATTTGCCGGTTGAAGATCATGTGCTGAGTATAGTTATTTTAGTGATTTCTTGTTCATCGTGCTTGTTTTATCATTACGCGAATTAGGGTGAAGCGTTCATACAACTCAGTAGCATGGTATGAAGAAGTAACATGTAATACTTGAACTCAGCAACATTAATGAAGTAATTAATGCCTTCAGGTTGAGTCCGTAATATTTAATCACATGTACACACAGGATGATCATTTCAAATATGAGCAGAACATAAGTCCGCATAAGTCATGCATAAATTAATCAATAACGTAGACTGCTGGTTTACGTGTCAATGTCCGTTTAAGGATACAATGCAGTATTGTCGTCAGAACATCACAGCTATATGCACGCGCAGATAGACATGGCTACCTGCCGACAGTGAGACTGCGAGTCTGAATATTTCATACGGATTGGACGATTATTCTCCTCCTTCTGAGGATTCTAGTTAAACACTAACCTCCATAAGTTTCCTCTCATATAGAGTTCTAGGACTGACCCTGGTCCATCATAAATGCACATATAAATGGCTATATCATGCCATTGAATTGGAAGGTTAGAAAACGCAGCTATTCAGCTTGGCGGTCAAGTAACAAAGGGTAGCGTCTCCTAGTTACCGACTGTGACCCAAACAACGCTAGACACGTCATAATCGATCGTGTATGGAGCGTTCAATAATTGAAACATCTATCGTAATATATTAAATGTCTTAACCTTTACAATTGCACGTCTGCTAACCTTTAGCAGACGGCGTTAATAACATATACCGTAACAGGTTACAGTCTAGGCCTCGGTCTTTCAGTGATTGCCTACTGTTGTCCTCTGAACGAACACTGGGTTTTTCTGAGGTTTAGATCCCTTTCTCTGTATTTGTCGTGGTAGCAGGGATATGCTTCTATGTTTTCCGCTTTATCTGCTGTCACCCTTTTTAAAAAAAATATGTTAAAATGGATATGATCCAATCCTTTGGAATGATCTTGTGGCGCCAGGCTGCCTGTTGGACCCTCAGGAGTAATAGGTCTCCTGCTACTCCCATGTACTTAACATTTATGGTTTTATACCATCATATCCTGCTGCTTTGACCACCTTGATTTTCTCCATTGCGGCTTCAGTTCGACCATCTTGATGCTATCTTCGTCCCTATTTATTTCTTCTTCTGTGATAGCTGTTCTCATTTCTGATCCTTGACCTTGCTCACAGTTGTGATAGCTTCAACCCAGGTTTTAATGCTTGTGTAGTTATGTGTTACGTTTGACCCTTGTGTGTCTGGTCTGGACTCGACGTACACTCGTCTATTATTGAATATCTCACTCAATTTCTGCCTGCCTTGTTTATGTGATGATGAGTGGTGGTTAATGATCAAACCATTATGTCAACTGAAATAACTGATCGACTAGTCGTTGGTCAACAAAACTCTTTATTGTTGACTGAGAACATATTCACAGCTTTCATCCCTGTGCCCGATTATAAATGGTTATAACATACATGAGACTTCTACATTGTCCTTCATACATCATGTAACTCTTTGTTCATGGATTAATTAATTAACTCTTGCTCTACGTTGAATACTGAGCACCCTTCACGTCGGATACTGTCTACTATACACTACTTCTTAATTGGCTGTTCTCAATAAATTCATTATGGTTTTGAAGTAAAAGCTGGGTCACCACCAGTGCTGGAAATTTATTCTAAACCACTGCTGTCTTAAAAAGTCTGCTTCATATGTCCGACACTGGACCACTACTTCTAACACCTGTCCTTGATCACCTGCCCTTGACTAATTATTCGAGAGTTTACATACCATGTTTTGCTTGAATAAAACTGCTGCGATACTCTTGGATACAGCTCGACATGAAACTTAATTGTCGTGGGAACATTTCTCCTTTTCTGCGAAATGCAGCGGCACCATAACACAATGATACCTGAGCTGTCCACTAAGTTTTCAGATGGTCCTACGGTTAATCTACCTGACCTGCTCTGTGCTGACCATCTCAGCCAAACGACGAGACAAGAAAGATCTCAACTCTTCAGTCAGCCCACCGATTTCTCGTGTCACAATGCTGACGTAAAACTAAGTCCTACTACTCACTTATTATTCCTTCTTATTCCAGTCTCGGTTCTCTCCTATTCCTAACAAATTACCTGCCCTATCCTAAAAAAATATTTGTCCTAGAGGGAAAATTTTTCTGTCCCCTTGATTACCACACCTACCTCTACCTCAAACTCAATATGTATACTTCCTTGACCAGTACTACTATATAAAAACACTTAAATATATCATCATTCTACTCACATGGAATAACCCATTATGTGTTCATCATCATCTTCGTACTACCTCATCATATTGTAATCATATGATGCTGACCACAAACATAATCTGTAATCACTACTAACTGTGACCTATTTATACCTTGTACGCTTCTTTCATCCATAATTTATTATATCTTTCACACTCCATTTTCACTCTGAACCTCTCCATTTCCTACTTTGTTTCTGAGCTAAACCTTTTTTACATCTGCTGTCATCTTCATGACCGACCGAGCATCATCATACTCGTACTCACTTTCTTATTTACTTCTTCTGTAGTTAACACCTTTTCACATAATATACTGTAACTGCCTGTTACCCTTAATTTATAATATATACAATCGTTTGTGACCCATTTAATACATCATGGTTTCACTGATTCTTTATTATTGCTATTCCCCCCCCCCCCTCTCCCTTTGCCTACTTCCACCTATTTTGTGGACCTAAAACAAAATCTGGTCCCCTAATACAAACTACTTGCGTTTCCGTATCGTCTATCTATTCTTAATATCTTTAATCTTCTTTCTATTTCTCTTATTTCACGTGCCTCTGCACTCATCTGTCCTGCTTTCCGTATTCGTGTATATCAATCTCTTTCTTCCCTATTCTTCTGTTCCTCATAACATTCTGCCCTTTTTCGTAAAACTTCTCTTACATTTTTGTTCAGCCCAGAACTCACATTTACCTCTTGTCGTCTCACTTATAATTCTCCGTTATATGTTCGTTACATTTTGGTTCCTTCTAGAACCTTTCTCTATATCTGTGCTATTTACACATGGCTTCTCCTAACATACTTATGTGTACCCTCCATGTATCTCTCTTTTATATCTCTATGGTTTCGCAAACTTCATTATCTCTGCCATCTCTTCCTCCCTTATCCACTGTATTCGTTCCATCTGGAACAGTATCCCTACATACTCTTGTCTGTCATCCCCCTATGACTTCTCCGATCTCCAACATTTTTGCTACCCTCACCCTGGCTTCTTAATTTCTCCCATACTTCAAGCTTCTCAATTCTCCTATACTCGCCCTTTTCCTCATGGCTTCTCTTCACCATTTTTCTTTCCGTCATTTCTTCTGACATTACCCATGTCTTTTCTTTCTCTACTATTACCGCCAATCTCCCATGGCCTCCGTTCACCCTTACCTCCTCTACCTCTCGTTCCCTGTCTGGAACTGTGCTCTCCAATTTCGCAATTATAATTCTGTGTATCTCCATTTATTTCTTCATTTATTTCTCCATACTTCATATTTCTCTATTTCCTCCATAATACTGCCGTCTAACTCTACTTGGGTGTCAGCGAGTGTAGATGGACGGGGAAGGGCATAAAATATATTTCAGAAGAAAAAAAGCAAATTATATACTCTGGTAGTAATGATAATCGTCACACAGAGGGAGTAGCCATCCTAATGACACAGAAAGCAGCAGCATCGCTTATCAGCTGGGTACCTATCAATGAGAGGCTAATATTAGCTAGATTTCAGACACGATTTTTCAAGCTCTCAATTGTACAATGTTATGCACCAACTAACGACGCTCTTGATACCACAAAAGATGACTTCTATGAAGCACTTCTAAGTACCATCAACACAATACCCAAGCATGACATAATAGCAGTCATGGGTGATTTTAACGCCAAAGTAGGTGACAACAACGATGGAGTACAAAGATATCTCGGTACTCATGGCATAGGCTGTTTGAATCAAAATGGCGAAAGACTTCTAGAACTTTGTGAAATATCAAACCTCGTTGTGGCAGACACCATCTTTCCACATAAGAATATCCACAAGATAACATGGAATTCACCTGATGGCAGAACTAAGAACCAGATAGATCACTTCTGCATAAGCGCTAAATTTCGCTCATCAGTTCAAGACGTCAGAGCATACAGAGGTGCAGAGATCGGAAGCGATCATAACCTCTGCATAGCTAAAATGGGAATTAAACTGAAGAAGTTATACCAACCGAATAAAAATAGAAGAATAGATGTACACAGACTGCAATCAAATGATATAAAGAAGGAATATAATGTCAAAATGAACAACTATTTCGATGCTTTAGGCAAAATTGACAACGATATCACCACCAAGACAATTGATACTAAATGGGAACAACTGAGAACAGCAATGACAGAAGCAGCTGTAGCGACCACCGGATACCTAGTACATAAAAAGAAAAAATGGATGAGAGAAGATACTTGGGATAAAATACAAGAAAGGAAAACAGCAAAACTTAAACTACTAGCGGCAAGTACACATAATGCAGTTGAATCTTGCAAACTAACTTATAACTTGTTAAATAAAGAAGTGAAGACAAAAACTCGAAGAGATAAAAGACATTTCATCAATGAACTGGCCGTAGAAGCTGAAAATGCTGCAAGAACTGGTAATAGTAGGTGCCTTTATCAAATTACAAAACAACTATGTCACCAGCCTACTGCTATGGAAACACCTGTTAAAGGTAAATTAGGGAATGCAATACCAACAGATAAAGAACAAATGAAGAGATGGGCTGAGCACTTCATGGAGGTGCTAAACAGACCACCACCAACAGTAACACCTGATTTTAATAATGAAACATCCACAACCACCTTGCCAATAACTTGCGATGAATTCACGCTGGACGAGATCAAACAAGCCGTTAAAAGATTAAAAAATTTTAAAGCTGCTGGAGTTGACGAAATTTCAGGGGAAATGATTAAAGCAGTTAATGACAACAACCTCTTGAGAATTTTAGATATTATAAATGAAGTATGGAGAGAAGAACAACCACCACAACAATGGAAAGACAGTATTATTGTAAAGTTACCGAAGAAAGGTGATCTATCAGACTGTAATAACTGGCGTGGTATATCTCTATTATCAGTACCTGGAAAATTATTATGTTGCATGATGTTAGAAAGACTTAAATTGCATGCTGACGAAAAGATCAGAGAAGAACAAGCGGGTTTCAGGCCGAAACGATCATGTATTGATCAAATATTCACACTAAGAACAATTATAGAAGAATCAGTGGAAAGGCAATCGCCACTTATTATCACCTTCGTCGATTTTCAAAAAGCCTTTGATAGTCTACACCGCCCATCATTGTGGAAGATACTTACAATCTATGGTTTTCCAACAAAATATGTGAATATAATCAAAGCACTATATGACAATGCAAGATGTTGTGTTAGAACAAATAAAGGGAATACAGAATGGTTTACAGTAGAAACAGGGGTGAAACAAGGCTGTATTATGTCACCACTACTTTTTGGAATAGCTATTGATTGGGTTACGAGAAACTATACCCACAATGAACAATTGGGTATAAAATGGACAAATGGAAAATTCCTGGGGGACCTGGATTTCGCAGATGATGTAGCATTCTTAAGTTCAACACCAAGACAATCCCAAGAAGCAATAAATAATTTGTGTCATCTCTCGGTTAAAATTGGTCTCCAAATACATGCCTCTAAAACTAAAGCTATGAACTTTTCTAACGAGACCTTTGATATCATCTTGAACGGGGAAAAACTACAGAAAGTTGAAAGTTTCAATTATTTAGGCAGTAAAATGACTCAGGATGGTGACACAACAAGAGAAATCCATACTAGAATTGCTTTGGCAGCTAGCGCCTTCAATAGATTATCTAACATTTGGAAATTACGATCATTGAATATACATACCAAGCTTCGTCTGTTTAATTCAAATGTTATCTCAGTGTTAACATACGGCTGTGAGAGTTGGAAAATAACAAAATCATTGGAGAACAAGCTGAATACATTCGAGAACAAATGTCTTAGAAAACTCATGAACATCAGTTGGAAAGAATTCAAGACTAATCGACAAATAAGAGAAGACTCTAGGCAGAAATATGTCTCCGACTATATAAGGAAAAGACGATGGTCATATATCGGTCATGTCCTACGAATGCAAAACAACAGAATACCACTACAGGCGCTCACTTGGATTCCTGAGGGTAAGCGGAAAAAAGGAAGACCAAAAGAAACACTCAGAAGAACAATAATAAGAGAAGGAAGAACGTTGGGCCTAAATAATGTGCAAGAGCTAAGAGGAGTGGCGTCACAACGAACAACCTGGAGAGCACTGGTTTCTGCCTTATGCGCCGTGTTTGGCGCTTAAAGAATTTATTATTATTATTATTAACTCTACGGCTTCTCCTTATCTCTATCTACATTATTCCTGCCGTCGTCACCACGACTTTTCCTATAATTTCGCCCATACTTCATCTACTTCCTTTCTCTTAACTCTTCTTTACGCATCTCCTCCTGTACTGCAGTACCCTAATGGTCAGGTGTACTCAGTTTACTTCATATCTGCGGTATAGACCAATCATACTTAAGTCTCTTTAAGACCAGCAACCGCCGCCAAATTGTTCCGTATAACCTATGCTATGCCTTCCCTCACATGACCGCCTCTTCCTCCTCACTCTCTATCTCACTTCATCATAAGTTTATACAGCCTCTCCAGGGCTTCTTGCTGCTTATCCACATCTTGAATCTCCTCTACTCTTCTGACTTAATCAATACTTTGTTTCCTCTATACCTCTCTATGTCACGTATGTCCATAATTTATCTCAATCTCTTTACTCCTTACTTCTTCAACCGTTTGCTTTGGTTCCTCTTCTACTATTTCATCTCTCATTTTCACTGAGTTTCCCTCAGGTTCTCTACTCTTTAACTCGTCGCTACTTTGACCTCTACTTATATCACCTTCTCGCTGCGTCCATTTTTCACTCAGTGGTATCCTGGATCCTCTGACACTGCTACTAACTGATGTGTTTCTGCTTCTATACTTTTCTTTCCCGTTTTTCACTGGGATTCTTGATTTTCTTATTTCTCTTCTGCTACTACTACTTCCTTCCTTCTTTCTAGCCTCCCGGCTCTTGGATCGGTATTCTCTTCGATCCGTATCTTTTCTTCTACCATCCTTTTTCAACTCTTCATATTTTCTATCCACATATTCACAAAGCGCCTTTATATCTTCTTTCTCTCTTCTAGTGTTATTTCCTGTCTTATTCTTCCTGCTAGATCTCACATCTACCTGTTCTACCTGTCTCAACTTTTCGAGGCGCCTTCTATAATCTGATGAATTGTCTGTAGACGACCAACATCTCTTCGTCTTTTGTGTACTCCCTTCCACTATCTCTCTTCTATGGAATCTCTGTTTGCTATGTCGGTGACGCTCGTCACTCTCCTCAGACGACATACTGTCTGAGTCACTTGACATCGATACCTCTTCTGGAGTTCTCCGTCTGCTCCTATTTTCTACCTCATTAATCGTTTTCCGACCCTTTCAGTGTCAGTCTATACTCCTCTTGTGTTTCCCTGTTTCTGCCTCTCCACTTCGGGCGTACCTGCATTTGTGGTGTATTTCTTAACTTCGCAAGTGGCATATTATATTCTGAAGAATCGTCAGATGACGTATAATATCTCTTCTTTCCACGTCTAATGTCTCTCGCCCTGTCCTCCTGATCGTTTGTTTGTGCATTTCCCTCCATCTCCTCTTCTACCTGCTGATTTTCTTGTTGTCTCTCCGCTTCCTGCAACTGTCGTAATTGTTTATCTTGCTCTGCTAATCTATTTTCCCTCTTTTGCAGCCCCTGAACATATTCCATGAGCGGAATGTCCTCTTCGCTCTCCGAGTTATCTCTTACATTTCTCAACCTCTTTAATTCATCTGGTAATGTTCTGTCAACCTTTCCTCTCTCCAACGTTCTCACCTGATCACGCTGTACCTCTTCCCCTTCTTCCTATATTTCTACCTCTGTCTGCCTTCTCTGTCTATTTCTCTCTGTATCCTGTTTGTCTTCCTCGTCTTTCTCTCTTCCTCTCTCCTTCTGTTTATTTTGTGAATCGTTAAAACTTCCAGATCTTTGGTTTAGATTTTTCAGTTGTGTATGTATCTCCGCTCTTGTGACTATCTACCTTCCACCTGCGCCTGGTCTGTATGACTCTTCTGGAGAACTTTCTTCTGATGTAGTCTCATCTGTGTCGTCTGGTACCACTACATAATGGGTCTTCCTCTTGTTCTGTTCCTGCGGTGGTATGTCTGTAGGTTTCTGCGTTTGTAACCTTAGATGTTGTTGCCTTGATGGTTTTATTTTGATCTTGTTTCCATATTTGGTATGTGATACCGCCGTGGATGTGTGATTTCTTCAATTGATAAAGTTAGTGTTAAAGATATTGTGTGGTTAAGTGATAAATGCGTAAATGGGTTCTCCTTATATATTCCACGCCCACTCAGGGCTATTTGTAAATATGTCACTACTGTTCCTATGACTTGGTATGTTCAAAGTGGGTGTGTACTGACTCATTCGTCCACCACAATAACACACATAGGATTCATGGATCGTTGAAAGCTGAGTAACGTTGAAGCACAGTTTATTTACGTTACAGTACGATCACACTGACATAGACGGCATACAGTATAAATACAGGCATTAATCACAGCGCCTAGTGGCGCACACCTCATAGAAATACACATCCACCATGTTCCTTAAAGAACTGCGTTCACCGCAGTTATACATATGGCCTCATTCAGAGAGACTGCTCACATCGCAGTACTATAAAATTTATCAAATAGCAGTGCACTTTCTATAGAAGATGCACATCAACGATTTTCCTCAAAAGACTACGTCTCCCCTTTTCAACAAAGGCTGCTCCCCGGCAGTTGAATAATCATCGTCGCTATCCCTTCTTAAGGCCCAATAATAAATCGCGGTGCACTCCTCATCAGACGTGCACAATAGCAAAATCCCTCAAAGACAGCCTTCACCGCAGTTATAAATATAACCTTATAAAGTCGACAAGTCTCCGACTCTTAAATGTCTTTTTCATAGAGCTCAATTACAGAATAATAGTGCACTCCTCATCGAACGTGCACAGCAGCTAAATCCCTCAAAGACTGCCTTCATAGTAGCATCATAATAGCTCCATTAATCTTCATACTGCAGTTAATATCAAATACGGCCTGTACAAAATCATGGCCTTCATAATAGCTCCATAATCTTCTTACTGCAGTTATAAATGTTCTGGTACATACCATCTTCAAATAATCTAACACATGGAAGAATATTCAATATAGGAAGAATATTCAAATACAGGAAGAATCTTCAAATACAGGAAGATTCTTCAAATACAGGCCTGTCCAAAAAGTCTCCACCGAGACACACATTGTGAAAATACACTATCATCTTCACCGAACACTGGTCGGGAACACACACTTAGAAAAAAACACCAGAGTTGACTTTACTCCGTCAACATCTAGAACCCGACTGCCAGCGGTCACAAAATCTCCCGCCTAAACAGTCACGAGACTTCGCTGTTCACACAGCTCAGTCCCTTCCACGGACTAGCCGTGCGAACTATTTACAGTTCTACAATACAGAACAGCGCTCATTACGCTATCTGTACACTATGACCTCTATCATATATTTGTTTAACCAATTCACCGTTAATCAAGTCTACAAGTGATGTAACCCTTAATTTACTCTGTCCAACCCGTATACAAAGGATCACCTCCCTTTTGACCTTAACATACTACCACCACCCCCGGAGAAAAAATAATTTATCATTTTTTTGACAAGAACTACATCAAAGAAAAATGAGGGGTCAGCTAAGCTCTAATATACTCATACAAAAACTAGCTTATGTTAAGGTTATAATAATACATCGGCCAAAAAATATAAGCAAGTGTACAATAAAACAAATTATACACAATAATCTGCTAAGTACACTAAATAAACAGTTTCAACAAAGTTAACTATGATCACTGTAGACCAAATAGTATACAATAACTAGAAAGTAACAAACAAGATCAAGCAAAAGAAGCATGATCAACATCAAAAATCAGCAATGAAATCAATATAGGAAGAAATCAATAATACCATATGATAACAATCAAGTAAATCAATTCCTTACATCAAACTAAATACAACCGACATAAATAGCTACCGCATACCAAACCATATACTCAACATAACAATCCTAAGGAAGGAAGTATAAGAAGTATAAGAAGTAAACGATATGCAAATAGAATTAAGTGACACCTAGATGAAACATAGAATTTTCACCAAGGTATAAACCGCTCCTGAATAAATCCAAGAGAAAATATGGAATGACACAAAGAACAATCCGTAAAGGAAGAAAGGAATACAAGAAATGAATGTATAGAAAAGAGGCAATACTACATTCTAATAACTATTTAGACAAACAATGTATTGTATAAAAAATACAATCATGACCGAAAATCATACAATAACGAGACAAAGTATATATGTAAATATACCATAACACAAAAGCAAGCTATAATAAATAACGCATAATAAATGATTTAGCTGATCACCCGTTTGCCAGTCACTTCGATTACGGAAACAACAGCAAATGGATTGATTTGCCGTTGCCCTAAAGACGCCAATAGGCGTGATGGGAAACAATGGCAAAGAAAACCTATCTGCTGTTGCCCTAAGACGCCACAAGGCGTAATGGCCACTGACTGCTTTGACGGTCGGTGGCTAAGGACGGAAGAAGAGAGAAGAGAAATGATTTAGCCAAGTTACAACACTTATTCATAACTAAAATGAAATATCACAGGCATCACACACAAAAAAGTGTGATATGTAAAAACACAAATATCACAATCTCAAAAGAAAAAAAAAATTATCTTTTTCTCTTTTTTTTTTTTTTTTTAAATATGGAAATATCAATATATATTATTACTCCTAGTTAAGCACTGGGCACATAAAAAATACAATACTTTCACAAAGAAAAACAAATACATTTTTCAAAATTACAATACAAAAAAGTATCTTAACGTTAAGTTAAATAAAAATAGTATTTTTAAATTTTTACAAGTTTCAACCTGTAATTAATAAATCAAAAGTGAAATGAGCTTTAACAAAATGTGAGACATAAAAAATATTCCGATCTCTAAATAAACACAAATGAGCACCTATAAAAACCACACTATTAATATCATACCAACTTGCAAATATAAACATAACAAGTCAGACTACTAAACTCTTCCACAAACAACAGTATCTGCTATCTCTGACAATTCTACATATATAGTTTAGTTCCAAAATAACATTCCACAACCCAACAATTATTTCATGTAACCTTTGTATAAGGTAATATATTAACTAAACATGTAGTCAGATACGAAAAAGAAAAAATAAATTTAGTAACCAAAAAAAAAAAAAACTCTGTGAAAGCGACTAACGACATAGTCATAACTAATGAGTTTGTGCTTAGGGCTAGCAATCTCATTATGTAAAAACTATTCTAACAATTAGTCCTGCAAAATCATATCAATGTTTTGATGTATCAACTTCACAACAGACCACATATGGTCAAACATAATATGAGCAAATGAAATAGTCTTCAGACTAGTGTATGTAAATACAAAAAATCCATAATTTCATCAACAACAAAAAATAACAATCAAAGACAAATCGCTACAAAATGAAATGTTACAATTCATTACAATGATAATACGTACAATGTTTATCCACAATACAATTATGTAAATAACAAGATAGAGTACAAATAATGCATAAATATGGACATACACAATATCCAATGTAACATTATACAATGCCATCATATTATACTATACAATAATACATTATCCTTAAAAAAAATCCTGTAGCTGTCTTGTAGCAATTCCTAAAGAAAAAAAAAACCAAATATAGGGCACAACTCCGGTTGATAGTATTATGTAAACCGCACGGGGTAACATCAAATAATACTGGGTCAACATACTGGCTAGGTTACGCTTGACTGAGCACACGGTCGTAAGGTAACAAACATTTCTGTCACAGGTAAGGAAAAACAGGCACGCTGACCTTTATCGCATAGCTGCTACTGTTGAAAAATACAAATGAAAATCTCCATTTTAATCAAATGTAAGATTATAATGAAAAACGGATAGGTTAACTAGACGATTACCTAAACCGTGGTTATGAAAACATCTGGTTTCCATATGATGTCACCAACTCTTAATTCATAACACAGTATACAACCCAGGAGGCTTGGGTCAACTTGACCGAAAATGACGGTCATCACACCAGTAGTAGGCTGAAATAAAGTTCTACTCCCAACAACGAGATACTCTCTCGTAATCCAAAAACATAACAGCAGTAGTACTTAAGACATCAATAGTTACTGTTACTTTATTTATTACCAATGACTTTGGGATTTTGTTCTGTAAAGTTAATCTGGTTATGTGTAGTAACCTTTTGAGAGTTATTATCTCTATTACTATTCCCCTTATTATTCTATTTGTTCTGCCTAGAACTGCAGTTAGCATTGTTATGCTTAACATCTCTTCTAGGATAGAAATATCTGGTAAATGAATCTTGTTGACTCCTAGAACAATTATTATCAGATTTGTAATCTTTAATGTAATTATCCCTACCATAATTTCTCAACTCTTCAGAATCAAACTTTTTAGATCTGTTAGAATGTCTCTGGTTTCTTAGAGAGGTAAAACTACCATTTGATGGACTTCCTTCGTAGTCTAACATTATGGTTATTTCTTTTACCAAGACTGTTTTTATTCTTTTCTGTGGTAACATGCTTATTCGCTGTATCACACTGTCTAAATTTGGTATGACCAGTAGTAAAACTGATCGAATCCTTATGGTTACCTACATGATGTTTGTTATCTTTATTACCAGAACTGGATATTACACATGAAGTATCTTTGCTGGTTTGACGCCAATAGTCATTAATCTTTAACGCAGCGTCTTCCGTACGTGGGAAATTGTATTTGCCACGCCGGGATTTACGTCCATCATGTTCGATTTTCGTATTCGTAAAGAGTGTATAGGGCAGGCTCTTTGCTTGTTTTACTTCTTGATAACCATCCCTCTGTCTACTATTGTCAACATTGACAGAAGATAATCCTTTGATGCCTAAAACAACATTAACTAAAAAACCATTCACTCTTCTCCTCAATTCTGTAATCTCTTGGTTTAGTTTCTTATTTAAGTTATCACATGTCATAACTTTGCGTCTCTCTTTTGTAAGTAACTTCTCAATCTTAATCATTTTCCTTCTCTGCACCGTTAACTCTTCTAATCTCTCCCTATCATCCTTTTCCTTAATTGTTCTCCTCTGTGGTTCCAATTTTATTAATCTCTTCTTTTGCACCTCTTCTATCTGTGGCTGAAGTAGGGCCGCTTGAGCCTGAAGTCCCTCAACTTTAGCCGCTTGTTGCTTCAACTCATTAATCTTCTCGGAAGATACATTATTCTTTTCTTTCAGTTGGTGACTGAGAATATCGTTCTCATCCAACACATCATGGAGCATATCTATATACTTCTTCTCACTTACATTGCTATCAATCTTTAACTTCTCATACATTTCTCTCTTATTTTCAATCTCCTGCTTGAGATTAGTAATCTCGCCATTCTTATATCCTATCTGACCTTCTAAGTTTTTAACTTTACTGCATTCAGAGTCTAATGATGTTTTCACACTAGAAAGCTCCAAGTTTGATTTAAGTAAATCACTTGTGAGTTTAGACACTGTTTCTTGCAACTTATTCCTTTCAGCAATATCCTGCAAAAAATTTTCTCTTTCCTGAAGAGCACTGTGTTTGATTACTTTTATTCGCTCCTTCTCTTCTAATTTCTTTTTCTTATCATCCTGCATGTCATTGCGGATTATGTTGTGTAAAACCTCATGCACAAATTTGTGTCTAGCCTCAGTATAATTGTACACAAACGGACGCAGATATTCTAACACATCCGCCAAATCTCTAGCCAAGATAACTTGAGGACCTGACGAAAAGTCATCGTTAGCAAAAACCGACAAGGCTTCTACCACATTAAACAAAAAACCATCCAGCACGTATTTCTGAAGTGCTGGGCCTCGTAATCTATCATAATATTTAGCTTCTTCATATAAATAATTCAACACTGGCGTCATATCGTCTGTAGCCATATCATACTCCATGTTAATTCAATCACTGAGTGACTATAATTATTCCAAGTTTATGTTACATAGCAACAATCAATTATGCATTAAATCTCTTAACAATACAATATCAATATGAAATACTCAGTAGCATAAATAATAATATTGGAAGGCTTGACAACATCATACAGAGACACAGTTTTCACACAAAAACCACTTATCTTGTAAGTAGAAAACCGTTCCGTTCTTTCTCTGTTACCACTAATGAGCATCAGACAACACACCGTAAGCACACTCCCTTGTGGAAAGGCGCTAGCATAAGCACTGGACTCGTCGTTAACTGTCACCTCTGGTACTTGATTCGTCAACTGTCACCTCTGGTACTTGATACAGCATAAAATAGGAAACTTGACTGCTGCAAATATGTTATAGGAAGCATGTAAACATTAGACACATCACCGTGTCACCGATCACAGGTTACCAGCGACACCAAACTGTCTGTAAGCAATGCAGGTGTCAATAAGACTTGAAATGTTTTACCGATGATTCATTTAGGCTGGAAATAAGTATCTTTGTTATAGATGAATGTCATAATCATCTGTTCCTAACTTGTAATAGTCCACTCATTGCTACTGTCATATGTAGACTGGCCCGTAGGCATAGAGGACGAACAACACAGGTAAAGCTGACCTGGATTCTAAATCGAAGCCCCGCCCACCCAGGGCTAACTACTGTTACAGATGAGAGAACTTGTTAGTGCATACGTCACACACAGGGCACACTAATAAACAGGTCAACGTCTGGTAGAAACAATATTACCACGTGAAATCCTGGGCCTTAAGCCCGAAAAGTTGGCACTCTACTGATAATGCTGTTCATTAACAAATGACTGTTAGTTTATATCAGTTTGCTGGCTGATATTCCTGAGTCTATTTTATATGTATGTATACGCCCACACAGAGCTATAATAAATGAATAGGTGAACGTTACGTTCTGAATATTATGCCTGAACACAGCATCCTTGTGATCTTATCCTTTCAACGCGAATTTTGCGGGTTTTAAATTCCAACTTTACTGAAAACCACCACTGATACCGCCGATGCGAATCCTTCAAAGACTGCCTTCATAATAGCATCATAATAGCTCCATTAATCTTCATACTGCAGTTAATATCAAATACGGCCTGTACAAAATCCTGACCTTCATAATAGCTCCATAATCTTCTTACTGCAGTTATAAATGTTCTAGTACATACCATCTTCAAATAATCTAACACATGGAAGAATATTCAATATAGGAAGAATATTCAAATACAGGAAGAATCTTCAAATACAGGAAGAGTCTTCAAATACAGGCCTGTCCAAAAAGTCTCCACCGAGACACACATTGTGAAAATACACTATCATCTTCAACGAACACTGGTCGGGAACACACACTTAGAAAAAAACACCAGAGTTGACTTCACTCCATCAACATCTAGAACCCGACTGCCAGCGGTCACAAAATCTCCCGCCTAAACAGTCACGAGACTTCGCTGTTCACACAGCTCAGTCCCTTCCACGGACTAGCCGTGCGAACTATTTACAGTTCTACAATACGTCCTCTCAAGTATTGCGAAACGATGTGGCTTATCTTTCAGATATATTTGAAAAGTTAAATGAGGTTCTTCTTAAGCTACAAGGAAATGAGATCAGTCTGATTAAAGTGAAAGGATTAACATGGGTTTCATCAACAAATTGACCTTATATAAAAATAATCTTAGTGATAAAGTTGATAAAGTTGGATTTTTATTCCCGTTAATGATATCCACCAAAAGATAGATATAAGTGGATGGAAGCAGACATCATCATCATCATCAGTTGATAAGATCTCTATGGTGTTGTTTGCTCCACTGTAGTGTATGGAATGTCCACTTGACCTACGCAGTGGTGTGTAGACATGGATTGAGTGTATAATGTGCGAATGATGATAAGGGTTCGTGTTGTTGACAAATGTTCTTTTCTCACACTCATGTATGACTGGAAGTCATCGACACCAACGACTGTGTACCTTTTCTAAAGTTTAATTGGACGTACACACTCGACATCACAGATAGTGACAAATCACAGGTTGCCATAATACATCATAGTACAGTGGATAAATGGTCTTGCAATGTTACATGGGCACTCATGTAGAATAATGGTATAATGGACTGTCAGTAGCCAAGCACTCAGTATCGCCCATACATATATATCATCTGACTTCACTGACTGAGCACGTCAGCTTATAAACAATATTTCAGATGGCTTCTAGACCTAATCTCGTCTAGCGACGATTCTTCAACATAATGTTCAGCACATATTTTTCCATATAATAATATTGAACCGCTAGCAATGGGTTCTCATGTGTAGCAGTGATCTCTGGACTGATCAAGCGATAATACGGGCATCCCTTTTCTCTTCTTGAAAGTCACTACATGTTTTGGTTCCAAGATGGCTTCACTCGTGAGCTGTCACTCACGTTTGGATACAGATAATGAATCTGTCCTAAAGTTAGTCATTCATAAAACATTTCATTGCTCTGTAGATTTGATCATGCACAATTGACTGCAATCTACAGGATATAGTGCTGCTAGGAATCGAAGTCGTTTTCATCGAGTCAAATATATTCTCTTAGACATTCAAATCGTAACTATCGAAAATGGTGGCTTCGATCGAGAGTTCAAACAGTATCTTTTATTACCTTGGTTTTTCAGAAATATGAATTTGCCATTCCTTGGCAATAAGAATAAACACTGGGGTAAAGCATACACGATAGGTCTAGACGACTATCACTTTCCCCACAAATACTGAGATCACTTTTTCCCGGCGACAAGCCGACATAGAAAACACAGTCCCTATCGGGACGAAGCCAAATCACACCACACTCTAGCGACACATCCGCCGAATAGCCTTTGACCTCCCTAGAGACAACAGAACATATAGTTCGACTTAGATATGTAAAGATATACAGATATAAGACAGACTCGTCCTACTCAGACAAACAATACACATAAATTCAGGCCATAGATATTCTGAAGCAAGAACAATCTATTACTACCCAAACAAAGAATAAATCGCAGAAAACTGGATTTATCCGCGGAGTTCGATCGAAAGAGCCGACACAACTTTCAAGGGAAGTAACTCAATAATGACTTTTCCTTAAGCACTATTTTGTTTACAAAATATTTGCGAACATAACAAGTATACCCATGTATAATATTGTAAGATATCAAAGACTGCACGTAACAGTCTTACCACACCTCCCGGGAAAAAAAAATGGAAAATTTTTTTTTTTTTGAAATACATCTAGGAGCAACGTACAATAGGCTCACAACGCATGAATAATGCGCAGATGAAAATATCAGGAATACCTATAACGCCTAATATGAGGCTAAGTCGACTTATCGAGCGACTGGTGAGAATGTGTCTCATAAACTTGAGAGAAATTATTTCTCTACAAGTATATTTTTCCAGGAAGGTGTCATCAAAGTATAATACAATTCTGGCAATTACACAATGCCTAAAAAAAAATTCATATCATCATTTCGTATTAGATATCTTAAATTTATGATTTATGAAGAAAAAAATCATCAAAGCACAGCGGTGAATAAACATCAATGAACCGCTATGTAGTGATACAATCATTATATTATTAAATTACGAATGTGTATCTATCATGATATAGAAAAGGAACTACTATAGAACTAGACATATCAAGAAGTCTAAGCCCTAATAGTTATGTGGAATCATGTGGGCATCTTGACAGAATGTCTGCCATCACATTAACTGATCCACGAATAGCTCGCACAGAGAAATGAAAAGGTTGAAGAGCAATTGCATATCGAGTAGACCTCGAGCTCTTCAAATTCTTACTCTGTATAGCAGTAAGAGCTTTTTGGTCGGTTTCTACTATGAAATGTGCGCCTAGAAGGAATCTCTGTAGTTTGAGGATCGACCAAACCATAGCTAATAGCTCACGGTCTAAAACCGAATAATTCCTTTCTGCCGCATTAAGTTTTCTGGAAATATACATTACAGGATGCAGAGTTCCAGAGTACTCTTGCATTAGTGCCGCTCCAATCCCAGTGGATGAAGCGTCACTACGAAGAACGAATGTCTTATCTTTAGTGGGTAGCACTAAAATAGGTGGTGTTGAAAACAATGTTTTAATCTTATCCAGAGAGCATTGGCATTCCTGAGACCAGTGGACCACATTAGGCGAACCTTTCTTTAGAAGTGTTGAGAGAGGTGCCATGATAGAGGATAGATTCTGAATGAATCTGCCATAAAATTGAATAAGACCTAACAGACTTCTCACCTGTTTTTTAGTCTTAGGGATTGAGATGTAAAGTATCTTACTAGTATTATGGTCCTCTGTCTTTAGGAAACCATGACCAACTCGGTGGCCTAGGAAAGAAATTTCGCTAAAACCAATATAGGCTTTAGAGGGTTTCGCTGTCAGGTTGTGCTCACGCAAAGTAGACAGCAATTCATCTAACCCTGAATAGTGATCTTCCCAAGTATCGCTGAAAAGACAGATGTCGTCTAGATATGCAATGACATCTGACCGATAAGATAGGATTCGGCGCATCATGCGTACGAATGTAGCTGGTGCGTTCATAAGACCGAAAGGCATAAAATTCCATTGGAACAAACCTCTAGGTGTTGAAAAAGCCGTGAGAGGTTTGGCGCGTTCAGATAAAGGAACTTGCCATTATCCTTTAGACAAATCAAGTTTAGTGAAAAAATGAGATTTGGAGAGTCGAGTAAGTAGCTCTTCCAGTAAAGGCATAGGTTCGGCATCGAACTTCGTTACTTGATTCAATTTTCGATAGTCAACGCAAAGACGTATGTTATTGTCTTTTTTTCGCACAATAACCATCGGCGAAGAATATGCAGAGGTGGATGGTTCGATTATTTTCAAATCTATCATCTCATCCAACTCTTTCTCGACCTGTGCTTGAAAATGTATAGGTATAGGATAAGGTCTAACCCTAATAGGAGTATGGTCAATTAGAACAATGTCATGTTCAATGACATGCGTTTGTCCAGGGATGTCAGTGAGTACATCCTGAAATGTTTGCAAACATAGTTGAAACTTGTCGCTGTTCTCCTAGAGACAAATCAGGAGAGACAGTAACGTTCTTCCATGATTCACTAGAATGAAGTGGGATCATTGGAAGAGGAAGATTTACATCTGAAAAACTTGTTTCCTCATCCTGTATCACGGACAGTGATGAGTAAGGACCATGTGGTACTGGAGAATTGTCCGTTGCTTGGAAAATGGGTTGCAAATAATCCGGACGTTCATGGAATTCAGTAAGCATATTGATGTGGAAGGTTTATGCTTCCCATCAATATCGACAATATAGTCGACATCGGAAATTTTCGATATTATATCGTACGGACCTTTCCAAGAAATAAGTAATCTGTTTTCCCTACAAGGTAGTAATACAAATGCTTTGTCACCAGGACAAAGTTGTCGTAAGCATCTCTTCTTATTGGCAATTGCCTTGCCTTCTGTTTCGCAAATTCAGAAGAAGAAGTTGCTAATTTGCATGCTTCGATAATCTTTTGTCTCAACGCGATGACATATTCGTAGGATGACTTTGTGTCATCGTCAATATTGTCAGATGTTATGAGATCGTGAAGCAACGACATAGGGCCACGCGGACGCGCGCCAAAGACGAGTTCAAAGGGAGAAAATCCTGTATGTTCATTGGGTTCCTCTCTGTAAGCGAAGAGGGCCGCAGGTAAAACTCTGTCCCAGTCTTGAGGATGATCCTCAGTTATCTTCCCCAGTAAGTTTTTAAGTGTTCTATTAAGGCGTTCGACCATACCATTAGACATTGGATGGTAGATACTACTTAAAGATCTATCTATCTGCAGAGTAGACATTACTTGAGACATGGTATCTGATATTAGTTGGGTGCCATGGTCTGACAATATCTCTCCGGGGAACCCCAGACGAGAAAATATAAGCCAAAGAGCATCTGCAATATCAGCAGTAGTAATGCTCTTCAGAGGAATAGCCTCTGGAAAACGTGTGCACATATCAACACACGTCAAGATAAACTGATGTCCTCTGGCAGACTTGATCTTAAATGGACCAATAATGTCTATGGCCATTTTTTGAAACGGCCGAATAGGAATGTCCGCCGCCTGAATGGGTGCAGCATGCCGTGGACCTTTGGATTTAACTTCCTGACATACTTTACAAGATCGACAATAAATCCGTATGTCCTTGTTTACCAATGGCCAAAAGAATGCCGCAAGGACTCTTGACTTAGTACGGGAAAAACCCATGTGTCCAGCACACTGAGAGTCGTGAGCGTGCTGCAAAATTTTAACTCTCAAATTCTTGGGAACCAGGATTTGAGAATGGACTTAAAAAACGTCAGTGGAGTCTTGAACCATAACGTACAAGAACGCCATGCTTCTTTGTAAATCACACAGATTTTACGCCTTGGTGTCCTTTTTTCGGAGCACCTATTTAGTTCAAGAAAGAAGAATTATCTTCTTCAGAAGTGGGGATCATCTTTCTTGCTGTTTTCTAAAACGAGTCACGAGAACTTTACCAAGGAATTATCTGTGGATTTATGCACTTCATTATCTTCAATAGCCGAAGTTTGAGGCATATTACGAGCCTGAGGCTCTCGTGGACTACAGCGCTTAGCCATCTGTATGTTTTGCCTTTCCCACGTGGAAATTTGTATGCGGAAGTGATTCCTTGACTCCAGCCATGAATTGCGGACCCGATGGATGATGAGGTCAGCGATCGGATTCGGAAGAAGACATGCGTGTACATCTCCTGTAAAGAACGGAGTAGCAATCCTAATGATAGCAGTAGAGTATTTCTCTAATGTGCCGCCAAATGTTACACATTTGACTACTTGTCCAGTGGCACGGGAAGGATCTACGAGTGACTGCCTAACACCAATTGTGGTGCATCCAGAATCAAATAGCACAGAGACTGGATTGTTATTCACTAAACCCTTATGTAAGACAAGAGAACCTCTTCCATCATGCGCGACTGATGCCGGAAGAGCAGGAAGAGGATGGCCACAGCTTAAAGTAGACACTGTGGTTGGCTCAAATAACGTTTTGCATTGGGGGCACTGAGATGCTCTCCCAAAATCAAAAGCGGCACATGCCATATTACTAGCATCATTATTATCTTTACTCTGTTTATAGGCTTCATGGGACTCTTGTTGTGCAGAGTTTGCCTGAAAATGTGGTTTATGTCTTTTGTATGAGATCTACCTCGGTTATTATCACCTCTGTAGTTATTGTTACCTCTATTGTAACCCCTATTTGGGTTTGAGTCATAGTTCCCTTGGTTACCATTATCATATTCATTATAATGAGTATCTCTGTAATTATGATCTTGTTGACTCCAAGACGGATAACCCTGATAGTTTCTATAATTACTTCCTCAACGGAAATTCCTATAATTATGACCACCCCTGTGTCGAGAGCTATCAGGTCGTCTCCAGTTCTTTGAAGAAGAACCCTGAAATGATTGGTTACCTTGGTTTTGATAACTATTATGGTTACCTTTTTTATCAAATCTGTTTTGAGGTCCCTGAAATCTGTGTGAATAATTTGGATTGTATGGTGTTGCTGAAGCAACTGGCATACTCTCCTTAATCTTAGTGTTGCCAAAAGTCACGTCGGGGTGTGCAGTGACATATTGGGAACAATATTCTTCCATTTCTTTTAGAGATTTGGGTTTACGCTCATGTATAAATTCAAGGAAAGGTGTGTTCACACATGACATAATCTTATCTCTGAGCAACAAATCCATAAGTCCTTCATACGTTTTTTCTGTTTTGGAAAGCTCAATCCAACGATCAACTGTGAGACGTGCCTTTGCAGTGAATTCTGAGAATTCTACACCCGTCTCGGCACCATCGTTTTAAATAAAAGGCGATAGCCTTCCTCACTTAGCTGATATTTTTTTATCAAAGCCGCCCTAATGACATCATAATTATCCTTATCTGCTTCTCCTACAAGGCATAATCTAGTCAAAGATTCACCTTTCAAGTTTTCTGATAATGGATTAGCGTATTGTGATTTATCCACATTATGTGTACGACAAGAACGTTCAAATCTATCCAGCCAGAATGTAATATCGTCACTGGACTGATTGAACGGTGGAACCTTAACCTTGTAAGTAGAAGGTTTACCATTACCACTAGATGCCTGATTAACATTACTTATACTTGTCAATCTTAATTTCTCCAACTCAAATTCATGTTCTCTTATTGCTTTTTTTTCTTCAGCCTCTCTGTCTAATCTTTTTTGTTAAGCTTCCCTGTCTAATCTTTTTTGTTCAGCTTCATGTTCTGTCTAATCTTTTTTGTTCAGCTTCCCTGTCTAATCTTTTTTGTTAGCTTCACTGATTAATTTTTTTGTTCGGCAGCCGTTCTTTTTATTTTTTTTTTGTTCAGCTTCAAATTCTCCTATCCTTCCCTGCATTCTGCAATTTCTTTTGTTTCCGCAGCAGCTCATCCGCTTCTCTTTCTAATCTTTTTCTTCTGCCATAGTCTTCTCTCTTAGCAGCAAATGCTTTGTCCATATTGAGCACAAGCCCATTTTCTAATTGTTGACAGTTTATCAAGGGCTTTCCCTTGTATAATGAAGTATTC
>JAMPIV010022526.1:32500-45798 GCA_024509875.1 Oreohelix idahoensis | reverse complement strand
TGTCCTTATAGTAATAAAAGAGCGCATATAACGGCTGACGATCACTTTGTAAATCTGTTGATTATTTAGTTTTTACTCTCGTATCTGTCTCATGTTTTTAGAATGTAAATTTGGCCAATTCATAATCTATTCTTGATGTCTATTTCACCGTTGTATAAGCGTTTGTAATTACATGATTAAACGACAGCCTTTTTTATGAGGAATTTATTAAATACTTACTTTATTCTATTATCAGGTAAACGTAATTCTCTCCCGAGGAGGATTTGATCTAATGTTCTTAGGGGATTTATTTTAATATGTTAGAGTTTAAATATAAATTGCTCCGTTAATTCCATAACATAATTCATGCTTTCATCACTGGAGGAAACAATTATTAATGAAATTAAATTTATAAAAAACTATGTCTATGATTTATTGCTCATTAATTTTTTCCGAGGGAAGAATCTGACAGTCATAATCAAACTAAACAAAACAGACTTGGAGCTATACAGAACAGACGTACAGCTTACACACAGACATACATACCAGCAAAAACTTTGGTTCATACAGCTTAAACAGACAGACATGCAGGATAAAGACAGGCAGAACGGATGGATTAAACAACCGCGGGGGCATATTCCCGCTTGCTTTAACAGATTTATACATACAGCTTTAAAAACCAGTCGTACCTACAGCTTCTCCTAAACAGAAACAAGTATCCATGCTCTAGCGGAGATGTACATTACAAAACCCAAAATATATACAAGATATATAGGACAGTCATGCAGTTGATTTGACTGAAAAGACAAACTTACAGCCTTATTACAAACATACCATACAGCTATATAGACGTACAAAACAGCTAAACATGACAGACATTTGTAGCTAAACAGACAGACATTAGTGGGGCTGAACAGACAATGCAAGTTTATTTACTAAGTAAGTTGTTAGCAGAAAAATACAGCTTATTAAAACAACAGACCAAGAAGTATAGCTAAATAGACGTACAAACAGCTACAAAACCACACACATACCAGCTATCTACAAGCACAAATACAGCTAATCAGACATACATACAGCTAAAGATGCTGATATCAACACCGAGGGACACACATTAATATAGCGACATACTAGATTCATATTTAATATTGACACATCCATAAATCGGTATACAGTCCTCCCAAAGACCATATGTTATGTCAGTGTCGGGCACAAATGACCACTCGGGTGTGCCAAGACCGATGATGTGCAAGGTCAGTCCCACAAACTGGACGAACAAGGCAACCAGATAAATAGCACTCATTTCAACAGAAATTGCTGAATGTTAATTTCCTGAAAGTTGTGAAAGAATGAAAAGAGTTTTAGTAACTTAAATGTGTTACGTTATAGATTAATAATTAAATATAAAAATGTTAATAGGACAAAAATATTTCCAGATTATTGTTATTGCCAAAGACCTTTCTCTCGAAAAACTCCTCGCCCTGTTATCGGATCTTCTGCTATCGAAAGCTTCTGGTGCTTGCGAATTTGAATCCATTCTAACAAATCAGCTTTACCATTTTGTATTGTTTTTTAGTCTTTTTTCTCTCTGAAGCTCTACTTCATGATAACCTCTTACTCTCTTCATTTTTTGTTCCATGATATGGCCCCCAGTAACTTCATAATCTCCGTACATTATGTCTAACGATGGTTGTTCCCACTAACGTCCTACACTTTTCATATTGTATTCCATGATATGGTTCCCAATAACTTCATAATCTCCGTACATTATGTCTAACGTTGTTACTCCCACTAACTTCCTGCTCTCTTCCTATTGTATTCCATGATATGGTTCCCAGTAACTTCCAAATGTCCTTACATTATGTTTAACGACAATGCTCTCATTAAAGTCCTACACTCTTCACATTATATCCCATTATGTTGTCTTCACTAATATCCTGCTCTCCTCACATTTTGTCGCACTATGCGTTCCCTCTAACTTCCTCATGTAGTCACATTTTGTCTCACTATGTTGTTCCCTCTAACTTCCTCATGTAGTCACATTTACAGAAAGACTGCAAATACGATCAGACAATGAGCCTCAGTTTGCACGAACAACCCTCTTAAACAAGAGTCCTGTATACACACTGTAAACATTAAAATGTCAATACAGATCTTGCTTTCATTAACAGTAAATATCAGTTTTATACATCAGCAGGAGTAGTAGAATTAAATACAGCAATTGTTATGAAGCAAGTACTCACTGGGGTTCTTTAGAAATAGTCACCATAGGCATTCAGACACGCATCCCACTGCTTGGGTAGACGGCGGATGCCGTCCGAGAAAAATGACTTTGGTTGCTTATTGAACCATTCGGTCACCGAGGCTCTGACGTCTGCATCGGAGTCGAATCGTTGTCCCTTTCGAGATTTTTTTAAGGGTCCGAACAAATGAAAGTCACATGGTGACAGATCGGGGCTGTATGCTGGGTGTGGCAGAACTTCCCACATTTTCCTTGCTAACGCTTCCAGCACAATGTTCGCAACATGTGCACGAGCATTGTCGTGCAAGACAATCACACCACGCGATAGCATGCCCGGTCGTTTATTCTTGATGGCTGTATGCAGGTTGTCTAGTGTGTCTTTGTAGCGGATGGCATTGATGTTCACGCCAGGCTCTTTTAAGTCTACCAATAGAAGCCCTTCATGGTCAAAAAATGCGGTCAGCATAACCTTACCGGCGGAAATCTGTGACTTGATTTTTTTGGGTGTTGGTGATCCGGGATGTTTCCATTGCATGCTCGCTGATGTGCTGCACGGCTCAACGTGGTGGCACCACGACTCATCGCCTGCCACTATGAGCAACAGAAATGCATCACCCTCCTCTTTGTAACGCAGCAGGCGGTTCAAACTCCACCCTGTGCGTTCTTCCTTATGGTGATCGACCGTGGACGGATTCCTTATCACACCGGCCATTATTTAAACGGTCTGCAGCACAACCAATGAATACCAGGAGAATGAACACTTACACACTTGTACATTCGTGTGTGCTTATTACGTCAGATGTGACGTCATCATGCTTCTCCTATGAATGTCCACTTGGCGCAGCACGGTCGGGTTTCATTTGAACACGCCTCGTAGATATGGCAGAGAAATCAAGGACAATTGGTGGTGAACAATACTGCGGTCGATGATTCAAGGACCGTTGGAATTGGGCATCAAAAGTAAAACTAGCAGGGGAGGATGTACCTCGTATAAGAGGATTCATCCGTCGTGTATACAACCAGTACGCTGCAGGAACAATTAGCATTCATACTCTTCGACAATTGCTGAGGGTTTGTCCGAAGTGGAGTGAAGTCGATTCTTATCAACAATGACAATTACAAATACGAACGATGTGTTGGATTTTGCTCTAGTACACGTGTGAGCATCTAGTACACGTGTGAGCATCTAGTACACGTGTGAGCATCTAGTACACTTGTGAGCATCTAGTACACTTGTGAGCATCTAGTACACGTGTGAGCATCTAGTACACTTGTGAGCATCTAGTACACGTGTGAGCATCTAGTACACGTGTGAGCATCTAGTACACGTGTGAGCATCTAGTACACGTGTGAGCATCTAGTACACTTGTGAGCATCTAGTACACTTGTGAGCATCTAGTACACGTGTGAGCATCTAGTACACTTGTGAGCATCTAGTACACGTGTGAGCATCTAGTACACGTGTGAGCATCTAGTACACGTGTGAGCATCTAGTACACGTGTGAGCATCTAGTACACGTGTGAGCATCTAGTACACGTGTGAGCATCTAGTACACTTGTGAGCATCTAGTACACTTGTGAGCATCTAGTACACGTGTGAGCATCTAGTACACTTGTGAGCATCTAGTACACGTGTGAGCATCTAGTACACGTGTGAGCATCTAGTACACTTGTGAGCATCTAGTACACTTGTGAGCATCTAGTACACGTGTGAGCATCTAGTACACGTGTGAGCATCTAGTACACGTGTGAGCATCTAGTACACTTGTGAGTATCTAGTACACGTGTGAGCATCTAGTACACGTGTGAGCATCTAGTACACGTGTGAGCATCTAGTACACGTGTGAGCATCTAGTACACGTGTGAGCATCTAGTACACTTGTGAGCATCTAGTACACTTGTGAGCATCTAGTACACTTGTGAGCATCTAGTACACGTGTAAGCATCTAGTACACGTGTGAGCATCTAGTACACGTGTGAGCATCTAGTACACGTGTGAGCATCTAGTACACTTGTGAGCATCTAGTACACTTGTGAGCATCTAGTACACGTGTGAGCATCTAGTACACTTGTGAGCATCTAGTACACGTGTGAGCATCTAGTACACGTGTGAGCATCTAGTTCACGTGTGAGCATCTAGTACACGTGTGAGCATCTAGTTCACGTGTGAGCATCTAGTACACGTGTGAGCATCTAGTACACGTGTGAGCATCTAGTACACGTGTGAGCATCTAGTACACGTGTGAGCATCTAGTACACGTGTGAGCATCTAGTTCACGTTTGAGCATCTAGTACACGTGTGAGCATCTAGTACACGTGTGAGCATCTAGTACACGTGTGAGCATCTAGTACACGTGTGAGCATCTAGTACACGTGTTAGCATCTAGTACACGTGTGAGCATCTAGTACACGTGTGAGCATCTAGTACACGTGTGAGCATCTAGTACACGTGTGAGCATCTAGTTCACGTGTGAGCATCTAGTTCAAGTGTGAGCATCTAGTACACGTGTGAGCATCTAGTACACGTGTGAGCATCTAGTACACGTGTGAGCATCTAGTACACGTGTGAGCATCTAGTTCACGTGTGAGCATCTAGTACACGTGTGAGCATCTAGTACACGTGTGAGCATCTAGTACACGTGTGAGCATCTAGTACACGTGTGAGCATCTAGTACACGTGTGAGCATCTAGTACACGTGTGAGCATCTAGTACACGTGTGAGCATCTAGTACACGTGTGAGCATCTAGTACACGTGTGAGCATCTAGTACACGTGTGAGCATCTAGTACACGTGTGAGCATCTAGTACACGTGTGAGCATCTAGTACAGTGTGAGCATCTAGTACACGTGTGAGCATCTAGTACACGTGTGAGCATCTAGTACACGTGTGAGCATCTAGTACACGTGTGAGCATCTAGTACACGTGTGAGCATCTAGTACACGGGTGAGCATCTAGTACACGGGTGAGCATCTAGTACACGTGTGAGCATCTAGTACACGTGTGAGCATCTAGTACACGTGTGAGCATCTAGTACACGTGTGAGCATCTAGTACACGTGTGAGCATCTAGTACACGTGTGAGCATCTAGTACACGTGTGAGCATCTAGTACACGTGTGAGCATCTAGTACACGTGTGAGCATCTAGTACACGTGTGAGCATCTAGTTCACGTGTGAGCATCTAGTACACGTGTGAGCATCTAGTACACGTGTGAGCATCTAGTACAGTGTGAGCATCTAGTACACGTGTGAGCATCTAGTACACGTGTGAGCATCTAGTTCACGTGTGAGCATCTAGTACACGTGTGAGCATCTAGTACACGTGTGAGCATCTAGTTCACGTGTGAGCATCTAGTACACGTGTGAGCATCTAGTACACGTGTGAGCATCTAGTACACGTGTGAGCATCTAGTACACGTGTGAGCATCTAGTACACGTGTGAGCATCTAGTACACGTGTGAGCATCTAGTTCAGTACACGTGTGAGCATCTAGTACACGTGTGAGCATCTAGTACACGTGTGAGCATCTAGTACACGTGTGAGCATCTAGTACACGTGTGAGCATCTAGTACACGTGTGAGCATCTAGTACACGTGTGTGCATCTAGTACACGTGTGAGCATCTAGTACACGTGTGAGCATCTAGTTCACGTGTGAGCATCTAGTACACGTGTGAGCATCTAGTACACGTGTGAGCATCTAGTACACGTGTGAGCATCTAGTTCACGTGTGAGCATCTAGTACACGTGTGAGCATCTAGTACACGTGTGAGCATCTAGTTCACGTGTGAGCATCTAGTACACGTGTGAGCATCTAGTACACGTGTGAGCATCTAGTACACGTGTGAGCATCTAGTTCACGTGTGAGCATCTAGTACACGTGTGAGCATCTAGTACACGTGTGAGCATCTAGTACACGTGTGAGCATCTAGTACACGTGTGAGCAACTAGTACACGTGTGAGCAACTAGTACACGTGTGAGCATCTAGTACACGTGTGAGCATCTAGTACACGTGTGAGCATCTAGTACACGTGTGAGCATCTAGTTCACGTGTGAGCATCTAGTTCACGTGTGAGCATCTAGTACACGTGTGAGCATCTAGTACACGTGTGAGCATCTAGTACACGTGTGAGCATCTAGTACACGTGTGAGCATCTAGTACACATGTGAGCATCTAGTACACGTGTGAGCATCTAGTACACGTGTGAGCATCTAGTACACGTGTGAGCATCTAGTACACGTGTGAGCATCTAGTTCACGTGTGAGCATCTAGTACACGTGTGAGCATCTAGTACACGTGTGAGCATCTAGTACACGTGTGAGCATCTAGTACACGTGTGAGCATCTAGTACACGTGTGAGCATATTGTACACGTGTGAGCATGTCTTCAAGTTTTAAACATATCCCAACCTGAACGTTTGGACGATCATACTTAATAAACGTGGTTGCTTATCTCAGTAGATGTCACTTTCTGATAATTGCTCTACCTCAGACACATAGAAAGCATAAAGGCTTATTCTACCACACACATGTCCAAGCCTTTGACTAAGCATGAACTATTGGTGCATATTGACCTATGAAAACATAAGAGCTCAAAGCTCGGCTCTCGTGTAGCTAATCTACATCTGGGTACCCGTATGTCACAGTATATATGTTCGACAAAATATTAAGTTGGTTTACTCTGCGAGTGGCGACATTGAGATAATAGAAAACCCGTTTTGGTCAGGTGATCTGGAAAGGAAGTGGGGATAAATTCTGGCGCTAAAAGGGAGTTGACTTTCTGGCCATCGACTCACTCGGCATGACAAATGCCAGTTGGATTATGGTACTGTTAGATTGAGCCTTGTTGATTATTGCAATGTTATATTGGCATTTCTGTTCCATTGTTTTCCATATGTTTTTGCTAGCCGTAGTGTGGCTTCTCTGTGTTGCAGTGAAGTTATTAAAAAAAGGAAACTTACCTGTTTAAAGGTGTTATTGTTAATAATTGTCAAGCTATTAGTATGCTGTGGTCATTATCCTGTAGATATTGAGCCCAAAGAGTTATTAAGATTTTGTCATTTTCGTGTGTGTTTTAAATCCACACGCAATAAAATAGTTTTGTGTTCTGACAAAAAGGGCTCCTATTTCTTAACCCCGTTCTTATAACCAAGTTTTCTAGGAATATTTGTTGTGTTTGAAAGCAGTGTCATATATAATTAAACAAATTTAAAAGTTTTACTCGGATCTCCTCTCTGACCCATTTCTGTGTTGGAAAAATTTACGCCCCCCCATTTAATAATATTTTGTTCTTACCTTCTAACACATATAATATTATTATACCCCCCCCCCCCCCCCCCCCCCACCCCCCCCCCCCCCCCCCCCTACAAGTATTTTGCTTCAACAAATTCACGCATAATCTCTAAAATTTTATTTTCGGCCACGTGGTCTACTGTTTTTAGTGACTGCAAAGTTATCTGGTCCAGGTTTTTGATTGCTTTTTTTCTAATTATTGGCTACGCAACAAAAAAAAAAAAAAAAAAAAGATGGACCCTTTCCTGATCAACGTGGCTTTTCCTATAACTTTTTGTGCTTTCCTTTCACTCAAGAATCTGACCATGGTGTTTTCCCATTTTATTCAGTTTTCTATATCTGTAGCCATATTCTTTCTTCTCAATGTGATTTTACTTCCCTTTTTTCTTCCACTAGGGATTCCTGAATAACAGAACTCCCTTGTCAATGAAATCAGCTATTCTCTTTAGTGTGTTTTTCTCTCTAGGTATTTAGTGTTCTCTCTTTGTGTGTGTATCTCTCTATGTGTATATTCCTGCTAGTGTTATATTCTTAGTGATTATATTCTCTAGTGTGTATATCTCTAGGTTGTGTTATTCTCTAAGTGGCTGTATTCTCCTAGTGTGTGTTATTCTCTATGTCGATGCATTCTCTAGTGTGTATTCCTAGTGTGTATTCTCTAGTTTGTGTTGTTTCTAGTTTGTATTCTTAGTGGTATATTCTCTAGTCGTATTTTATTTTTCTCTAGGTGGTATTCAAAATACTAAAGATTTTTTCTAGTGTGTGATTATTTCTCTAGTGTAATATGTCTTCTAGTAGTATAGGTTCTCTAGTGTGGTATTCTCTTAGTGTGTATTCTCTATGTATGTAATTCTCTACGTGTGTATTCCTAGATTCTGGTTGTGTGTGTTCTCTAGTGTGTATTCTCTAGTTGTGTACTTCTCTAGAGTGTATATCTCTAGTGTGTATGATTCTCTAGTGTGCTATTCTATTTAAGATTGTGTGTATTTGATAGTGTGTATTCTCTAGTGCATATTCTTCTAAGTGTGTATTCTCTAGTTGTATATTCTCTAGTGTTATTCTCTAGTGAATGTATTCACTAGTACTGTGTTATTCTCTAGTTGTGGGACTATTCTCCAGGTGGGTGATTCTCTAGTGGTGTATTCTCTAGTGTGTATTTGGGGTCTATTGTGTAATTTACTCTCTGTGTATTCTCTATATGTGTATTCTCTAGGTGTATATACTCTTGTTGTGTATTCTCTAGGTTTGTATTCCTGTATTGTGTATTCCATCGTAGTGTGTACTCTGAGATGTATATTCTCTATTGTGTAATTTTCCCAGATGGACTGTATTCTCCACATTTATATTCTGCGTTGAGTGATTGATCTAGGTTTAGTAGTGTATTCAATTATTCTCAGTGTGTTTTCTCTTATTGTGTATTCTCTAGTGAACGCTTTCAGTATTCTTAGTGTGTATTCTCTAGTGTGGCCTATCCGGTGTGTATTCTCTAGTTTGTGTATTCTACTATAGTCGTATATTCTCTAGTTTGTGTATATTCTCCTAAACGTGTATATTCTCTAATGTGTATTCTCTAGTGTTCTATTTCTCCAGTGTGTATTCTCCTAGTGTATATTTTCTCCAGTGTGGTATCTCTTATTTATATTCTCTAGTGTGTATTCTCAGTGTGTATTGGACTCCAGTGTGTATAATCTCTAGTTGTGATTGCTTTTATTAAGTGTAAAATTCTCTAGTGTGTATTCCTAGTGCGTATTCTCTAGTGTTGTATTCTTTATGTGTGTATTCAGCTCTTCGTAGTGTATTCTCTACTGTGTATTCACTGCTTTAGTGTATATTCTCTGTTGTGTATTCTCTAGTGTGTATTTCTCCAGTGTGTTATTCTCTTGTGTGTATTCTCTAGTGTGTATTCTCTAGGTGTTTGTTAGTGTGTATTCTCCATGTTAAATATTCTCTTAGTGCAATAACAGAACGCTAGTTGTTATTCTCTACGCGTCGTATATTCTCTATGTGTATTCTCTTGTTTGTATTTCTCTATTGTGTATTCTCTAGTGTCGGTATTCTCAGCCTAGGAATTTGTATTCTCCCGTATGTGTGGTTTCTCTTGTGGATTCTCTAGTGTGTGATTTCTCTAGTGTGTAATTCTCTACTGTGTATTCTCTAGTGTGTATTCTCCTAGGTGTAATTCTCTACTTGTGTATTCTCTAAGTGTTATTCTTTGTGTACTGTGTATCTTCAGTGGTATTCTCTAGGTGTATTAATCTCCCTGTGTGTACATTTAGTGGCCATTCTATTGTGTGTAATTCTCTAGTGTGTATTCTCTATTCGTGTGTGTATTCTCTAGTGTTGTATTTCTTATCTGTGAATCTCTAGTGGTATTACTCTAGTGTTTGATTCTCAAGTGTGTTTATTCCTAGTGTGTATTCTCTATGATTGTGTAATTCTTCTAGAGTGTATTCTCTATTGTGGTATTCTCTAGTGTGTGATTCCTATTGTGTATTCTCATAGTGTGTATTCTCTAGTTGTGTATTCTCAGAGTGTGTAAGTTCTCTAGTGTGTATTCTCTGTGTAATGTCGGTGTAATTCTCATTGTGTTTCTCTAGTGTGTATTCTTGTGTGTATTCTCTTATTGTGTATTCTCTAGTGTGTATTCTCTATTTGTATTCTCTAGTGTGTATTCTCTATGTGTATTTCTCTATTGTGTATTCTCTCTATTGTGTTTGCTCTCATTGTGTATTCTCTAGTGTGTATTCTCTATTGTGTGATTCTCTATTGTGTAATTCTCTATGCTGTGTATTCTTATTGTGTTATTCTCTTGTATTGTGTATTCTCTCCCAGTGTGTATTCCTTTAGTGTGTATTCTCTTAGTTTGTGTATTTATCTATTGTGTATTCTCTAGTGGGTATTCTCTATTGTGTATTCAACGATTCACTAGTGTGTATTCTCTATTGTGTATTCTCTATTGTGGTATTCTCTATTAAGTGTATTCTCTATTGTGTATTCTCTTTAGTGTGTGTAATTCTCTATGTGTATTCTACTATTGTGTATTCTCTAGTGTGTATTCTCTAGTTGTGTATTCTCCGTAGTGTGTATTCTCTAGTGTGTATTCTCTATTGTGTATTCTCTATTGTGTATTCTCTATTGTGTATTCTCGAGTGTGTATTCCCTATTTTGTATTCCCTAGTGTGTATTCTTTTATGGTATTGTGTATTCTCCGTAGGTGTGTATTCTCTATTGGTCTGTATTCTCTATTGTGTATTCTCACTCTGTCGTGGAGGTATCCCTGGCTCTATTGTGTATTCTCTGGTAGTGCCGTATTCTCTAGTGGCCAATTCATCTATTTGTGTACTGGTCTCTATTTGGGTCTGCTAGTGGTGGTATTCTCTAGTGCCTTGACGTATCGTCTAGTTGTGTATTCCATTGTCTATTCTCTGTTACTTCAACCACTATTGTCAGATTCCTCTATTTCTGTAGGTTCTGGATTGTGTATTTCTGGGTTGTAGTCCATTGCCCACGACCCGTATTCTCCATATGTGTATTTCTGGGGACATAGGTGTTGTATTCTTTATACAGACATTAGTGTTTTAATTCTCTATAGTGTTTCTCTAGTGTGGAATAAAAGAAATTTTTTTTTCTCTATTGTGTATTCTCTCGATTGTGTATTCCTAGTGTGGTACTTTCTCGTAGTGTGTTTCTCTTCCTGTGTATACCTTTTGTGTATTCTCTAGCTGTCTGTGTATTCTCTATTGTGTATTTGCTCTATTGTGTACCTATTGTGTTCTCCTCCAGTGTGTATTCTCTATTGTGTATTCTTTATTGTGTATATCTCTTATGTGTATTCTCTAGTGTTATTCTCTATTGTGTATTCTCTATTGTGTATTCTCTAGTGTGTAATTCCTCTATTGTGTTTTCTTTATTGTGTATGTCTCTATTGTGTATTCTCTTTTGTGGTATTTCTCAGCTACTTGTGTATTTCTCTATGTGTGGAACTTCTCTTATTGTGTATCTCTACTGAATATTCTTATCTGTGTTTCTTTAAATGCCTTGTGTATCTCTGAGGGTATTCTCTATTGTGTATTCTCTATTGTGTAATTCTTCTAATTGTGTATATCTCGACGTGTGTCCTGATTCTACTACTTGTGGTATTCCTCTATTGTTGTATTCTCCAGTTGTATTCTCTTTGTGATTCTCTAGTGTGTATTCTGGTATTGTGTAATTCTCCCTAGTTGTGGATTATTTCTTTCTTGCCAGTTCCCAAAGTGTGATCTCTAGTGGACTGTAAACGTTCTCTATTCCAAGTATTCTCTATTGTGTATTCACTAGTGTGGAGCTAATTCCTATTGTGTGATTCTCAACTGTGTAGTCTTAGTGAAGGATTCTCTATTGAGTATTTCGCTAGTGTGTATTCTCTATTGTGTATTCTCTATTGTGTATTCTCTAGTGTAGTATTTCTCTGCTCGTGGTATTCTATATTGTGTATATTCCTAGTGTGGTATGTCTCTAGTGTGTATTCTCTATGTGTGTATTCTCCACATTGTGATTTGTATTCTCTAAATGTGTTGCTCTATGTGTAATTCTCCTATTGCTGTATGGTCTAGTCGCACATGCTGCCTATTCTCTATTGTGTAATTCTCTAATTCTCCCATGTATTCCATCTCTAGTTGTGTATTCTCTATGCCCTGTGTATTGCTCATAGTTGTATTCTCTAATGTGTATTCCCCCCTCTAGTGGTGTATTTTCTATTGTGCATATTCTCATCAGTGTTACTTCTCTATTGTGTATTTCTCTAGTGTGTCATTCTCTATTGTGTATTCTCTATGTGTACCATTCTCTATTGTGTATTCTCTAGAGATGTATTCTTCCATCTGTGTATTTCTCTAGTGTGTAATTCTCTATTGTGTTATGCTCCAGTGGTGTGTTCTCTTGAGTGTGGTATTCTCATATTGGTGTATTCTCTAGTGTGTATTCTCTATTGTGTGTTAATCTCTATTGTAGTATTCTTAGTGTGATTCATCTCTAGTGTGTATTCTCTAATTGTGTCTTGCCTCTAGTGTGTATTCTGTTATTGTGTATACTTTAGTGGTGTATTTCTCTAGTGTTGTAATTCTCTATGTGTGATTCCTCTATTGTTTTCTTGTGTTGTATTAGCTCCTATTTGTTATTCTCTATTGTGTATTCTCTCTTAGTGTGTAATTCTCTATTGTGTAATTCTCGTATTGGTGTATTCTCTACTGTGTTTCTTCTAATTGTGTATCTCTTCATCTGCATGTATTCTGTCTAGCAGTGTGTATTCTCTATCACTTGTGTATTCTTAGTAGTGTGTAAAGTCATCTAGTGTGTATATTCTAGGTGTAGTTCTCTAGTGTGTATTCTCTATTGTGTATTCTCTATTGTGTATTCTTTATTGTGTATTCAGCTCTAGTAGGTGTAAGAGCTCATTCTCTAACTGCTAGTGTGGTACTTGGTCTCTCCCTTGCGTGTATGTTCTCTGATTGTGTATTCTCTAGGCTGTATAAATTTTCTTTCTAGTTGTGTAATTCTCTAGAGTAGTGATATCACTATTAATGTATCTGGCCCCCCTCCAGTGTTGTATTCTTATTGTGTATTCTCTAGTGGTATTCTCTGAATGTGCTTCTCTCGAAAAAACAGTGGTCTAGTCGATCACTATTGTGTCATTCTCTAGTGTGATTTTCTCTAGTGTGTATTCTTGTATTGCGTTATTTCCTCTTATTGTGTATTCTCTAGTTGTGTGATTCTCTCTACTGTGTATTCTCTAGTGTGGTATTCTTATTG
>JAMPIV010022526.1:0-25000 GCA_024509875.1 Oreohelix idahoensis | reverse complement strand
TGTATTCTCTTTGTGTATTTCTATTATTCTCTATTAGTGTTTTTTTTTTCGTTCTTTTTGTTTTGTGATCCGTATTCTCTATTGTGTTATTTTTTTTTTGTCTTTTTCTATTGTGTATTCTCTATTTGTATTTTAATGTTTATTCTCTATTGTGTAATTTTAGTTTATTCTTATTGTGTATTCTTAGTGTGTTTTCTCTATTGTTGTATTCTCTAGTGTGTATTCTTTATTGTGTATTCTTTATTGTGTATTCTTTATTGTGTATTCTCTATTGTGTATTCTCTATTGTGTATTTTTCTATTGTGTTATTCTCCAGTGGTGATTCTCTAGTGTGTATTCTCTCTTGTGTATTCTCTTTTTGTGTATTCTCTTGTTATTGTTTTGTTCTTCTCTTTTGTGTATTCTCTATTGTGTATTCTCTATTGTGTTATTCTCTATTGTGTATTCTTCTATTGTGAATTTCTAGTGTGTAATTTCTATTGTGTTATTTCTATGTGTGTATTCTCTATTGTGTATTCTCTATTGTGTTTTCTCTATTGTGTATTCTCTATTGTTTGTTTCTCTATTGTGTATTCTTATTGTGTATTCTCTATTGTGTATTCTCTAGTGTGTATTTCTCTATGTGTGTATTCTCTATTGTGTATTCTATACTGTGTTATTCTCTATTGTGTATTTCTAATTGTGTATTTCTCTACTGTGTAATTCAGTGTTATCTCTATTGTGTATTCTTCTACTGTGTCATCTCTCAGTGTTTATTTCTCCAGTGTGTATTCTCAGTGTGTATCTCTATTTGTGTTTCTCTATTGTGTATTCTCCAGTGTGTACTCTCAAGTGTGTATTCTCCTTCCCCCCCCCCCTTCCCCCCCCCGCTATTGTGTAATTCTCTATTGTGTTTCTCTATTGTGTTTCTCTATGGTGTATTTCTTCTATTGTGTATTTCCTCTAGTGTGTATTCCTTATTGTGTATTCTCTATTGTGATTTCTATTGTGTCTTCTCTACTGTGTATTCTCTACATAGAGTAATAACACTAGAGAAAGTATTCTCTTACTGGTATTCTCTATTGAGAATTTCACAATTGTGTTAGTCTCTACTGTGTATTCTCTATGAGTTTCTAACTGTGTGTTTTTCTAGTGTGTATTCTCACTGGGTATTCTCCGTGTATGTATTTCACTATGGAGAATACTCTATTGTGTACTTCTAGTGAGTATTCTCTGTGTGTATACACTATTGTAGGTATTTACTTACAATGAATACACATAAGAGAATACACAAAGTAGATAATACACAATAGAGAATACACACTTAGAGAATACACAGTAGAGAATTACACAATAAGAGAATATCACACTAGAGAATACACAATGGAGACTACACACTAGAGAATACACACTAGAGAAAATTACACAATAGAAAATTCACACTAAGATACACACCGAGAATACACAATATATAATACAATTGTGAATACACAATAGAGAATACACACGTAAGAGAGATACACAATTGAGAATACACAATAGAGAATACACAATAGAGAATACACAATAGAGAATACACAATAGAGAATACACAATAGAGAATACACACTAGAGAATACACAATAGAGAATACACACTAGAGAATACACACTAGAGAATACACAATAGAGAATACACAATAGAGAATACACAATAGAGAATACACACTGGAGAATACACAATAGAGAATACACAATAGAGAATACACACTAGAGAATACACACTAGAGAATACACAATAGAGAATACACAATAGAGAATACACAATAGAGAATACACAATAGAGAATACACAATAGAGAATACACAATAGAGAATACACAATAGAGAATACACAATAGAGAATACACAATAGAGAATACACAATAGAGAATACACAATAGAGAATACACAATAGAGAATACACAATAGAGAATACTCAATAGAGAATACACACTAGAGAATACACAATCGAGAATACACACTAGAGAATACACAATAGAGAATACACAATAGAGAATACACACTAGAGAATACACAAGAGAATACCAATAGAGAAATACACAATAGAGAATACACAATAAGAGAATACACAATAGAGAATACACAATAGAGAATACACAATAGAGAATACACACTAGAGAATACACAATAGAGAATACACAAATAGAGAATACACACATAGAGAAATACACAATAGAGAATACACACTAGAGAATACACAATAGAGAATACACACTAGAGAATACACAATAGAGAATACACACTAGAGAATACACAATAGAGAATACACACTAGAGAATACACAATAGAGAATACACAATAGAGAATACACAATAGAGAATACACACTAGAGAATATACACTAGAGAATACACAATAGAGAATACACAATAGAGAATACACACTAGAGAATACACAATAGAGAATACACACTAGAGAATACACAATAGAGAATACACACTAGAGAATACACAATAGAGAATACACACTAGAGAATACACAATAGAGAATACACACTAGAGAATACACAATAGAGAATACACAATAGAGAATACACAATAGAGAATACACACTGGAGAATACACACTAGAGAATACACAATAGAGAATACACAATAGAGAATACACACTAGAGAATACACAATAGAGAATACACACTAGAGAATACACAATAGAGAATACACAATAGAGAATACACAATAGAGAATACACAATAGAGAATACACACTAGAGAATACACACTAGAGAATACACAATAGAGAATACACAATAGAGAATACACAATAGAGAATACACACTAGAGAATACACAATAGAGAATATACACTAGAGAATACACAATAGAGAATACACAATAGAGAATACACAATAGAGAATACACACTAGAGAATACACAATAGAGAATACACACTGGAGAATACACAATAGAGAATACACACTAGAGAATACACAATAGAGAATACACAATAGAGAATACACAATAGAGAATACACACTAGAGAATACACACTAGAGAATACACAATAGAGAATACACAATAGAGAATACACACTAGAGAATACACAATAGAGAATACACACTAGAGAATACACAATAGAGAATACACAATAGAGAATACACAATAGAGAATACACAATAGAGAATACACAATAGAGAATACACAAAAGAGGATACACAATAGAGAATACACACTAGAGAATACACACTAGAGAATACACAATAGAGAATACACAATAGAGAATACACAATAGAGAATACACAATAGAGAATACACACTAGAGAATACACACTAGAGAATACACACTAGAGAATACACACTAGAGAATACACAATAGAGAATACACAATAGAGAATACACAATAGAGAATACACAATAGAGAATACACAATAGAGAATACACAATAGAGAATACACAATAGAGAATACACACTAGAGAATACACAATAGAGAATACACAATAGAGAATACACAATAGAGAATACACAATAGAGAATACACAATAGAGAATACACAATAGAGAATACACAATAGAGAATACACACTAGAGAATACACAATAGAGAATACACAATAGAGAATACACAATAGAGAATACACAATAGAGAATACACAATAGAGAATACACAATAGAGAATACACACTAGAGAATACACAATAGAGAATACACAATAGAGAATACACAATAGAGAATACACAATAGAGAATAGAGAATACACAATAGAGAATACACACTAGAGAATACACACTAGAGAATACACAATAGAGAATACACAATAGAGAATACACAATAGAGAATACACAATAGAGAATACACAATAGAGAATACACACTAGAGAATACACAATAGAGAATACACAATAGAGAATACACAATAGAGAATACACACTAGAGAATACACAATAGAGAATACACACTAGAGAATACACAATAGAGAATACACAATAGAGAATACACAATAGAGAATACACAATAGAGAATACACACTAGAGAATACACACTAGAGAATACACAATAGAGAATACACAATAGAGAATACACAATAGAGAATACACAATAGAGAATACACAATAGAGAATACACACTAGAGAATACACACTAGAGAATACACAATAGAGAATACACACTAGAGAATACACAATAGAGAATACACAATAGAGAATACACAATAGAGAATACACAATAGAGAATACACAATAGAGAATACACACTAGAGAATACACAATAGAGAATACAGAATAGAGAATACACAATAGAGAATACACACTGGAAGAATACACACTAGAGAATACACAATAGAGAATACACAATAGAGAATACACAATAGAGACTAGAGAATACACAATAGAGAATACACAATAGAGAATACACACTAGAGAATACACAATAGAGAATACACAATAGAGAATACATAGAGAATACACAATATTTACACAATAAGATTAGAGAAATACACAATAGAGAATACACAATAGAGAATACACAATAGAGAATACACACTAGAGAATACACAATAGAGAATACACACTAGAGAATACACAATAAGAATACACAATACACAATAAGAATAAAAAAAAATACACAATAGAGAATACACAATAGAGAATACACAATAGAGAATACACAATAGAGAATACACAATAGAGAATACACACTAGAGAATACACAATAGAGAATACACAATAGAGAATACACACTAGAGAATACACAATAGAGAATACACAATAGAGAATACACAATAGAGAATACACACTAGAGAATACACAATAGAGAATACACAATAGAGAATACACAATAGAGAATACACAATAGAGAATACACAATAGAGAATACACACTAGAGAATACACAATAGAGAATACACAATAGAGAATACACAATAGAGAATACACAATAGAGAATACACAATAGAGAATACACAATAGAGAATACACACTAGAGAATACACAAAAGAGAGAATACAAAATAGAGAATACACAATAGAGAATACACAATAGAGAATACACAATAGAGAATACACAATAGAGAATACACACTAGAGAATACACACTAGAGAATACACACAATAGAGAATACACAATAGAGAATACACAATAGAGAATACACAATAGAGAATACACAATAGAGAATACACACTAGAGAATACACAATAGAGAATACACAATAGAGAATACACACTAGAGAATACACAATAGAGAATACACACTAGAGAATACACAATAGAGAATACACACTAGAGAATACACAATAGAGAATACACACTAGAGAATACACAATAGAGAATACACAATAGAGAATACACACTAGAGAATACACAATAGAGAATACACAATAGAGAATACACACTAGAGAATACACAATAGAGAATACACAATAGAGAATACACAATAGAGAATACACACTAGAGAATACACAATAGAGAATACACAATAGAGAATACACAATAGAGAATACACACTAGAGAATACACAATAGAGAATACACACTAGAGAATACACACTAGAGAATACACAATAGAGAATACACAATAGAGAATACACAATAGAGAATACACAATAGAGAATACACACTAGAGAATACACAATAGAGAATACACAATAGAGAATACACAATAGAGAATACACAATAGAGAATACACACTAGAAATACACAATAGAGAATACACAATAGAGAATACACACTAGAAATACACAATAGAGAATACACAATAGAGAATACACACTAGAGAATACACAATAGAGAATACACAATAGAGAATACACACTAGAGAATACACAATAGAGAATACACAATAGAGAATACACAATAGAGAATACACACTAGAGAATACACAATAGAGAATACACAATAGAGAATACACAATAGAGAATACACAATAGAGAATACACAATAGAGAATACACAATAGAGAATACACACTAGAGAATACACAATAGAGAATACACACTAGAGAATACACAATAGAGAATACACACTAGAGAATACACAATAGAGAATACACAATAGAGAATACACAATAGAGAATACACAATAGAGAATACACAATAGAGAATACACAATAGAGAATACACAATAGAGAATACACACTAGAGAATACACAATAGAGAATACACAATAGAGAATACACAATAGAGAATACACAATAGAGAATACACACTAGAGAATACACAATAGAGAATACACAATAGAGAATACACAATAGAGAATACACAATAGAGAATACACACTAGAGAATACACAATAGAGAATACACAATAGAGAATACACAATAGAGAATACACAATAGAGAATACACAATAGAGAATACACACTAGAGAATACACAATAGAGAATACACACTAGAGAATACACAATAGAGAATACACACTAGAGAATACACAATAGAGAATACACAATAGAGAATACACACTAGAGAATACACAATAGAGAATACACACTAGAGAATACACAATAGAGAATACACACTAGAGAATACACAATAGAGAATACACAATAGAGAATACACACTAGAGAATACACAATAGAGAATACACACTAGAGAATACACAATAGAGAATACACAATAGAGAATACACAATAGAGAATACACAATAGAGAATACACAATAGAGAATACACACTAGAGAATACACAATAGAGAATACACACTAGAGAATACACAATAGAGAATACACACTAGAGAATACACAATAGAGAATACACAATAGAAAATACACACTAGAGAATACACAATAGAGAATATACACTAGAGAATACACAATAGAGAATACACACTAGAGAATACACAATAGAGAATACACACTAGAGAATACACAGTAGAGAATACACAATAGAGAATACACAATAGAGAATACACACTAGAGAATACACAATAGAGAATACACAATAGAGAATACACAATAGAGAATACACAATAGAGAATACACAATAGAGAATACACAATAGAGAATACACAATAGAGAATACACACTAGAGAATACACAATAGAGAATACACAATAGAGAATACACACTAGAGAATACACAATAGAGAATACACACTAGAGAATACACAATAGAGAATACACAATAGAGAATACACAATAGAGATACACAATAGAGAATACACAATAGAGAATACACAATAGAGAATACACAATAGAGAATACACAATAGAGAATACACAATAGAGAATACACACTAGAGAATACACAATAGAGAATACACAATAGAGAATACACAATAGAGAATACACAATAGAGAATACACACTAGAGAATACACAATAGAGAATACACAATAGAGAATACACACTAGAGAATACACAATAGAGAATACACAATAGAGAATACACACTAGAGAATACACAATAGAGAATACACAATAGAGAATACACAATAGAGAATACACAATAGAGAATACACACTAGAGAATACACAATAGAGAATACACAATAGAGAATACACAATAGAGAATACACAATAGAGAATATACACTAGAGAATACACAATAGAGAATACACAATAGAGAATACACAATAGAGAATACACAATAGAGAATACACAATAGAGAATACACAGAATACACACTAGAGAATACACAATAGAGAATACACAATAGAGAATACACAATAGAGAATACACACTAGAGAATACACAATAGAGAATACACAATAGAGAATACACACTAGAGAATACACAATAGAGAATACACAATAGAGAATACACACTAGAGAATACACAATAGAGAATACACAATAGAGAATACACAATAGAGAATACACAATAGAGAATACACAATAGAGAATACACAATAGAGAATACACAATAGAGAATACACACTAGAGAATACACAATAGAGAATACACAATAGAGAATACACAATAGAGAATACACAATAGAGAATACACAATAGAGAATACACAATAGAGAATACACAATAGAGAATACACAATAGAGAATACACAATAGAGAATACACAATAGAGAATACACAATAGAGAATACACAATAGAGAATACACACTAGAGAATACACAATAGAGAATACACAATAGAGAATACACAATAGAGAATACACACTAGAGAATACACAATAGAGAATACACAATAGAGAATACACAATAGAGAATACACAATAGAGAATACACACTAGAGAATACACACTAGAGAATACACAATAGAGAATACACAATAGAGAATACACAATAGAGAATACACAATAGAGAATACACAATAGAGAATACACAATAGAGAATACACAATAGAGAATACACAATAGAGAATACACAATAGAGAATACACAATAGAGAATACACAATAGAGAATACACAATAGAGAATACACAATAGAGAATACACAATAGAGAATACACAATAGAGAATACACACTAGAGAATACACAATAGAGAATACACAATAGAGAATACACAATAGAGAATACACAATAGAGAATACACAATAGAGAATACACAATAGAGAATACACAATAGAGAATACACAATAGAGAATACACACTAGAGAATACACAATAGAGAATACACAATAGAGAATACACAATAGAGAATACACAATAGAGAATACACAATAGAGAATACACAATAGAGAATACACAATAGAGAATACACAATAGAGAATACACAATAGAGAATACACAATAGAGAATACACAATAGATAGAGAATACACAATAGAGAATACACAATAGAGAATACACAATAGAGAATACACAATAGAGAATACACAATAGAGAATACACAATAGAGAATACACAATAGAGAATACACAATAGAGAATACACACTAGAGAATACACAATAGAGAATACACAATAGAGAATACACAATAGAGAATACACAATAGAGAATACACAATAGAGAATACACAATAGAGAATACACAATAGAGAATACACAATAGAGAATACACAATAGAGAATACACAATAGAGAATACACACTAGAGAATACACAATAGAGAATACACAATAGAGAATACACACTAGAGAATACACACTAGAGAATACACACTAGAGAATACACAATAGAGAATACACACTAGAGAATACACACTAGAGAATACACAATAGAGAATACACAATAGAGAATACACAATAGAGAATACACAATAGAGAATACACAATAGAGAATACACAATAGAGAATACACAATAGAGAATACACAATAGAGAATACACAATAGAGAATACACAATAGAGAATACACAATAGAGAATACACAATAGAGAATACACAATAGAGAATACACAATAGAGAATACACAATAGAGAATACACAATAGAGAATACACAATAGAGAATACACAATAGAGAATACACACTGGAGAATACACAATGGAGAATACACAATAGAGAATACACAATAGAGAATACACACTAGAGAATACACAATAGAGAATACACAATAGAGAATACACAATAGAGAATACACACTAGAGAATACACAATAGAGAATACACAATAGAGAATACACAATAGAGAATACACAATAGAGAATACACACTAGAGAATACACAATAGAGAATACACACTAGAGAATACACACTAGAGAATACACAATAGAGAATACACACTAGAGAATACACAGTAGAGAATACACAATAGAGAATACACAATAGAGAATACACACTAGAGAATACACAATAGAGAATACACAATAGAGAATACACACTAGAGAATACACAATAGAGAATACACAATAGAGAATACACAATAGAGAATACACACTAGAGAATACACAATAGAGAATACACAATAGAGAATACACAATAGAGAATACACAATAGAGAATACACAATAGAGAATACACACTAGAGAATACACAGTAGAGAATACACAATAGAGAATACACAATAGAGAATACACACTGGAGAATACACAATAGAGAATACACAATAGAGAATACACAATAGAGAATACACACTAGAGAATACACAATAGAGAATACACACTAGAGAATACACAATAGAGAATACACACTAGAGAATACACAATAGAGAATACACACTGGAGAATACACAATAGAGAATACACAATAGAGAATACACAATAGAGAATACACACTGGAGAATACACACTAGAGAATACACACTGGAGAATACACAATAGAGAATACACAATAGAGAATACACAATAGAGAATACACACTGGAGAATACACAATAGAGAATACACAATAGAGAATACACAATAGAGAATACACAATAGAGAATACACACTAGAGAATACACAATAGAGAATACACACTAGAGAATACACAATAGAGAATACACACTAGAGAATACACACTAGAGAATACACACTAGAGAATACACAATAGAGAATACACACTAGAGAATACACACTAGAGAATACACACTAGAGAATACACACTAGAGAATACACAATAGAGAATACACAATAGAGAATACACAATAGAGAATACACACTAGAGAATACACACTGGAGAATACACACTAGAGAATACACACTAGAGAATACACAATAGAGAATACACACTGGAGAATACACAATAGAGAATACACACTAGAGAATACACAATAGAGAATACACAATAGAGAATACACACTAGAGAATACACAATAGAGAATACACACTAGAGAATACACAATAGAGAATACACAATAGAGAATACACACTAGAGAATACACAATAGAGAATACACAATAGAGAATACACAATAGAGAATACACAATAGAGAATACACACTAGAGAATACACAATAGAGAATACACAATAGAGAATACACACTAGAGAATACACAATAGAGAATACACAATAGAGAATACACACTGGAGAATACACAATAGAGAATACACACTAGAGAATACACAATAGAGAATACACACTGGAGAATACACAATAGAGAATACACACTAGAGAATACACACTAGAGAATACACAATAGAGAATACACAATAGAGAATACACACTAGAGAATACACAATAGAGAATACACACTAGAGAATACACAATAGAGAATACACACTAGAGAATACACAATAGAGAATACACACTAGAGAATACACAATAGAGAATACACAATAGAGAATACACACTAGAGAATACACAATAGAGAATACACACTAGAGAATACACAATAGAGAATACACAATAGAGAATACACAATAGAGAATACACACTAGAGAATACACAATAGAGAATACACAATAGAGAATACACAATAGAGAATACACAATAGAGAATACACACTAGAGAATACACACTAGAGAATACACAATAGAGAATACACACTAGAGAATACACAATAGAGAATACACACTAGAGAATACACACTAGAGAATACACAATAGAGAATACACACTAGAGAATACACAATAGAGAATACACACTAGAGAATACACAATAGAGAATACACACTAGAGAATACACAATAGAGAATACACACTAGAGAATACACACTAGAGAATACACACTAGAGAATACACAATAGAGAATACACAATAGAGAATACACAATAGAGAATACACACTAGAGAATACACACTAGAGAATACACAATAGAGAATACACACTAGAGAATACACAATAGAGAATACACACTAGAGAATACACAATAGAGAATACACACTAGAGAATACACAATAGAGAATACACACTAGAGAATACACACTAGAGAATACACAATAGAGAATACACACTAGAGAATACACAATAGAGAATACACAATAGAGAATACACAATAGAGAATACACACTAGAGAATACACAATAGAGAATACACAATAGAGAATACACAATAGAGAATACACACTAGAGAATACACACTAGAGAATACACACTAGAGAATACACAATAGAGAATACACACTAGAGAATACACAATAGAGAATACACACTAGTTATCATGCTCGGAGATTTTAATGCCAGAGTTGGAAATGACCATGCGAGATGGGGTGGCGTTATCGGAAGATATGGAGAAGATACTCTCAATGACAATGGAAAGCGACTCCTTAGATTCTGCAGTGAGCAGAATCTGATCATTACAAACACAAAGTTCCCTCATAAGCGCATACATGCATACACTAGATGTGAACCAACCAAGAATGAGAAGTCAGTGATCGACTATGCCATTGTTCGGAGAAGCTCATTCAGATATGTCCGAGATGCAAGAGTCTGGAGGGGGCCAGAGATTGGAAGTGATCACTACCTGCTAACAATCAAACGAACAACTGAAAGAGTTGCTCAGCCTAGGAACTGCCCAACATCACGCAAGAAACCAAGTAAACGAGCAGGAGAAATGAGCATTAGGACCTACAAGCTGAGAGAGCCAGAAATTAAGACCAGATATCAGGGGCTTATTGCTACAGCAGTGAGCAACACAGAAGAACGACCTGATGACTTGGAAACCCTCTGGAATAAATTCAAGGATATCATAAAGACAGCTGCTGCAGAAGCATGCGGTGAAGTCCGACTTGGGAACAAGAGAAAGAGGACACCTTGGTGGACAGAGGAAGTCAAAGAGAAAATAAGAGAGAAGAAAATGGCATGGAAACAATACTTAGGAGCTAAAAACACAACAGGACAAATGGAAAAATATAGAGAATATGTGATACTCAGAACAGAAGCAAAGAACAAAGTGCTAGCAGCAAAACAGAAGTCCTGGGAAGAATTTGGAGAAAAGCTAGAAAAAGATGCACAAGAAAACCAGAAATTGTTCTATAAGACACTAAAGAAAACGCGGAAGGAAATACAATGCCCTCTCAAATTTATAAAGGACAAGCAAGGCAAATTGCTTACTGCCCCGAAGGAAGTAATGGAAAGATGGAAAGAATATTTCTCAGAACTCCTGGATGGTGAGCATGGTGAAGCAACAGAAATGATAACCACTAGCACAGAAGAGAAAACCAATGATGGTGAAGATGACATAAAGATGGAAGAACTGAGGGCAGCACTAGAGAAAATCAAGATGGGCAAAGCAGCAGGGCATGATGGTATAACACCAGAAATGGTTAAGTACATGGGAGCATCAGGCGACCTGTTACTCTTAAAGGTCCTACAGGCAGCATGGTGCAACAAGACCATACCAAAGGATTGGGAGATTGCCATCATAACACCAATTTTCAAAAAGGGTGACAATCGACAATGTGGAAACCATAGAGGCATATCCCTTCTCAGTGTCCCTGGTAAAATCTACTCTAGAATCCTAGAGCAGAGACTCCGACGCCTAGCTGAGCCACAATTGGATGAGGTCCAGTGCGGATTCCGAGCAAACCGAAGTACTCAAGACCTAATCTTCACACTCAGACAGTTGAGTGAAAAGGCCCTTGAGTATAAGAGTGAGATCCATCTTTGTTTCATAGATCTGGAAAAGGCGTTTGACAGAGTCCCCTGGAGCAAACTTTGGGACTGTTTGGCAAGGAAGAATATTCCAGCACCTCTGATTCATGCTATACAGAGCTTCTACAAGTCTTGCAGAAATTATGTGAGGACAGCAAACCATAAGTCAGAAGAGTTCAGGACCACCACTGGTGTAAGACAAGGTGATATCCTGTCACCTTATCTTTTCATACTCCTCATGGACGATGTCATCAAGCCATGTAAGGAGAGAACAAGAAAGTATTCAGTGGGGTACTGGAAGATGAGACAGGTCTATATTTCGGAGCTGGCATTTGCTGATGATGTTGCCCTGATTGCTAAATCAGAGGCACATCTCCAATCCAACTTGCAAGTCTGGAAGGAAGAGCTGGAGAAGAGAGGGATGGTCATAAGCAGCTCTAAAACAAAATCCATGGTGATATCACGAGAAGAAAGAAAACATCAGATTAAGTTGGGAGAACAGGTCCTGGAGCAGGTCGACCACTTTAAATATCTCGGAGCTATTATAGACCGAAAGGGAGGTATCAAAGAAGAGTTGGCCACTCGAAAAGCAGCGGCTGGGAGACTTTTTCAGGCCATAAATCGTGGATTCCTCAGCAAGAAAGAGGTTGGTAAGAAAACGAAGATGGCTGTATACCGCTCCACCTATGTCCCAGTTTTGACATATGGATGCGAGTCGTGGGCAATGACTACAACCCACAAAAGCCAGATCCAAACCTCAGAAATGAGGTATCTGAGGAAAGTGGTTGAAGTAACAAGAAGAGACATGGTCCGCAACCAGACGATACGTCAAGGCCTGAAATCCCATCCGCTGCAGACCCAAATAGAACAGTCCCAACTAAGATGGTTTGGCCATGTCTGCAGAATGGGAGAAGATCGGCTACCACGACAAGCATGGGAAACAAAGAGCCAGGGATCCAGACCTCCAGGACGACCCAGAGTTCGCTGGGAGGACAACATTAGACAATCTTTGAAGGACCGAGGACTAGAATGGAACCAGGCCAGGAAGAAGACAGCTGATAGAATGGTCTGGCGCTCTCTCTTCCAAACAGTGTACACACTGGAGAATAAACACTGGAGAATACACACTGGAGAATAAACACTAGAGAATACACAATAGAGAATACACACTAGAGAATACACAATAGAGAATACACACTAGAGAATACACAATAGAGAATACACACTAGAGAATACACAATAGAGAATACACAATAGAGAATACACAATAGAGAATACACACTAGAGAATACACACTAGAGAATACACAATAGAGAATACACACTAGAGAATACACAATAGAGAATACACACTAGAGAATACACACTAGAGAATACACAATAGAGAATACACAATAGAGAATACACAATAGAGAATACACACTAGAGAATACACACTAGAGAATACACAATAGAGAATACACACTAGAGAATACACAATAGAGAATACACACTAGAGAATACACAATAGAGAATACACACTAGAGAATACACAATAGAGAATACACACTAGAGAATACACACTGGAGAATACACACTAGAGAATACACACTAGAGAATACACAGTAGAGAATATACACTAGAGAATACACACTAGAGAATACACAAAAGAGAATACACACTAGAGAATACACACTAAAGAATGCACACTAAAGTGTACACACTGGAGAATAAACACTGGAGAATACACACTGGAGAATAAACACTGGAGAATACACAGTAGAGAATACGCACTAGAGAATACACAGTAGAGAATACACACTAGAGAATACACACTAGAGAATACACAGTAGAGAATACACACTAGAGAATACACACTAGAGAATACACAGTAGAGAATACACACTGGAGAATGCACATTGGAGAATACACACTAGAGAATACACTCTAGAAAATACACAAGAGAATACACACTAGAGAATACACACTAGAGAATACACACTAGAGAATACACACTGGAGAATACACACTACAGAATACACACTAGAGAATACACACTAGAGAATACACACTAGAGAATACACACTGGAGAATACACACTAGAGAATACACAACAGAGAATAAACACTAGAGAATACACAGTAGAGAATACACTAGAGAATACACACTAAAGAATACATACTAGAGAATACTCACTAGAGAATTCACACTGGAGAATACACAATAGAGTATACACACTAGAGAATACACACTAGAGAATACACACTAGAGAATATAAACTAGAGAATACACACTGGAGAATATACACTGGAGAATACACACTGGAGAATACACACTAGAGAATACACACTGGAGAATATACACTGGAGAATACACACTGGAGAATATACACTAGAGAATACACACTAGAGAATACACACTAGAGAATACACACTAGAGAATACACACTAGAGAATACACACTAGAGAATACACACTGGAGAATATACACTGGAGAATACACACTGGAGAATACACACTGGAGAATAAACACTAGAAAATACACAATAGACAAAATACAGTTCAGAGTACACACTAGAGAATACACACTACAGAATACACACTAGAGAATACACACTAGAGAATAAACACTAGAGAATACACACTAGAGAATACACAATAGAGAATACGCAATAGAGAATACACACTAGAGAATAAACACTAGAGAATACGCACTGGAGAATACACAACAGAGTATACACACTAGAGAATACACACTAGAGAATACACACTAGAGAGTACACACTAGAGAGTACACACTAGAGAATACACACTAGAGAATAAATACTAGAGAATACACACTAGAGAATACACACTAGAGAATACACACTAGAGAATATACACTAGAGAATATACACTAGAGAATACACACTAGAGAATATGCACTAGAGAATACACACTAGAGAACACACTAGAGAATATACACTAGAGAATACACACTAGAGAATACACACTAGAGAATACACACTAGAGAACACACTAGAGAATACACACTAGAGAATAAATACTAGAGAATACACACTAGAGAATACACACTAGAGAATATACACTAGAGAATATACACTAGAGAATACACACTAGAGAATACGCACTAGAGAATACACACTAGAGAATACACACTAGAGAATGCACACTAGAGAATGCACACTAGAGAATACACACTAGAGAATACACACTAGAGAATACACACTAGAGAATATACACTAGAGAATATACACTAGAGAATATACACTAGAGAATACACACTAGAGAGAACACACTAGAGAGAACACACTAAAGAGAATAGCTGATTTCATTACAAGGATGTTCTTTATTCAGGAATCCCTAGTGGAAGAAAAAAGGGGAAGTAAAATCACATTGAGAAGAGAATTGGCTACAGATAGGAAAACGAATAAAGAAGACATGGTCAGATCTTGAGTGAAAGGAAAGCACGTGATAGGAAAGCACGTGATAGGAAGGGTCCATTTTTTGCGTAGCAGATAATTAGAAAAAATGCAATCAAAACTGGACAGATACTTGCAGTCAATAAACAGTAGACACGTGGCGAAAATAAAATTTAGAGATTATGCGTGAATTTGTTGAACAATACTTTAAATAATATTATAGTGTTAAAGGTAGAACAAATATAATAAATTGCGGATAAATTTCCATCACAGAAATGTCAGGCCGAGTAAACTTTTAATTTTAATTATTTATGACTGCTTTCAACAATATTTCTAGAAAAAACTTGTTTATAAGAACGGGTTAAGAAAGAGGGCCCTTTTTGTCAGACCAAAACACTAATTTATGCTGTGGATTTAACACATGACAAATCCTATACTCTTTGGCTCAATATCTAAGGATATGACCACAGCATACAATAGCTGACATTATTAACAATAAACACCTTTAAAACAGGTAAGTTCCCTTTTTCAACGGCTAATCAAAAACTGACACAGAGAAATTGCCACACTATAACGGCTAGCCATAAATCAAAACATATGAAATACAATGGAACAGAAATGCCAATATAACTTGCAATAATCAACAACTCAATCTAACAGTACCATAATCACTGGCATGTCATGCCGAGTGAACAACACTATGACTTTCGATCACCGGCTAAGTCCTGTACTATAGTAAAGCAATACTCAAATACAAATAACTTATCATCGATGGTCTACAGAAAAAGCCACTAGAAATTCCACCTCCATTCTCGAATTCTGCAACTAATCCTGACCACATGAATAAATAGCAAGCACTATCAATGAACAACCATGGCATACATATCCCAAAAAATGCTGACAGGGAACCACAAAAACGACCTCTCCCAGTCGATGGCCAGAAAGTCAACTCCCTTTTAGCGCCAGAATTTATCCCCACTTCCTTTCCAGATCACCTGACCAAAACGGGTTTTCTATTATCTCAATGTCGCCACTCGCAGAGTAACCAACTTAATATTTTGTCGAACATATATACTGTGACATACGGGTACCCAGATGTAGATTAGCTACACGAGAGCCGAGCTTTGAGCTCTTATGTTTTCATAGGTCAATATGCACCAATAGTTCATGCTTAGTCAAAGGCTTGGACATGTGTGTGGTAGAATAAGCCTTTATGCTTTCTATGTGTCTGAGGTAGAGCAATTATCAGAAAGTGACATCTAATGAGATAAGCAACCACGTTTATTAAGTATGATCGTCCCAAAACGTTCAGGTTGGGATTAATGTTTAAAACTTGAAGACATGCTCACACGTGTACAATATGCTCACACGTGTACTAGATGCTCACACGTGTACTAGATGCTCACACGTGTACTAGATGCTCACACGTGTACTAGATGCTCACACGTGTACTAGATGCTCACACGTGTACTAGATGCTCACACGTGTACTAGATGCTCACACGTGTACTAGATGCTCACACGTGTACTAGATGCTCACACGTGTACTAGATGCTCACATGTGTACTAGATGCTCACACGTGTACTAGATGCTCACACGTGTACTAGATGCTCACACGTGTACTAGATGCTCACACGTGTACTAGATGCTCACACGTGAACTAGATGCTCACACGTGAACTAGATGCTTACACGTGTACTAGATGCTCACACGTGTTACTAGATGCTCACAACGTGTACTAGATGCTCACACGTGTACTAGTTGCTCACACGTGTACTAGTTGCTCACACGTGTACTAGATGCTCACACGTGTACTAGATGCTCACACGTGTACTAGATGCTCACACGTGTACTAGATGCTCACACGTGAACTAGATGCTCACACGTGTACTAGATGCTCACACGTGTACTAGATGCTCACACGTGTACTAGATGCTCACACGTGAACTAGATGCTCACACGTGTACTAGATGCTCACACGTGTACTAGATGCTCACACGTGAACTAGATGCTCACACGTGTACTAGATGCTCACACGTGTACTAGATGCTCACACGTGTACTAGATGCTCACACGTGAACTAGATGCTCACACCTGTACTAGATGCGTACAAGTGTACTAGATGCACACACGTGTACTAGATGCTCACACGTGTACTAGATGCTCACACGTGTTACTAGATGCTCACACGTGTACTAGATGCTCACACGTGTACTAGATGCTCACACGTGTACTAGAAGCTCACACGTGAACTAGATTGCTCACACGTGTACTAGATGCTCACACGTGTACTAGATGCTCACACGTGTACTAGATGCCTCACACGTGTACTAGATGCTCACACGTGTACTAGATGCTCACACGTGTACTAGATGCCTCACACGTGAACTAGATGCTCACACGTGTACTAGATGCTCACACGTGTACTAGATGCTCACACGTGAACTAGATGCTCACACGTGTAACTAGATGCTCACACGTGTACTAGATGCTCACACTGTACTAGATGCTCACACGTGTACTAGATGCTCACACGTGCTCACCTACTAGAATTAGAACTCACACGTGAACTAGATGCTCACAACGTGTACTAGGATGCTCACACGTGTACTAGATGCTCACACAAGTGTACTAGATGCTCACACGTGTACTAGATGCTCACACGTGTACTAGATGCTCACACGTGTACTAGATGCTCACACGTGTACTAGATGCTCACACGTGTACTAAGATTGCTCACACGTGTACTAGATGCTCACACGTGTACTAGATGCTCACCCGTGTACTAGATGCTCACCCGTGTACTAGATGCTCACACGTGTACTAGATGCTCACACGTGTACTAGATGCTCACCCGTGTACTAGATGCTCACACGTGTACTAGATGCTCACAATCGTGTACTAGTATGCTCACACTGTACTAGATTGCTCACACAACGTGTACTAGATTGCTCCACACGTGTACTAGATGCTCACACGTTGTACTAGATGCTCACACGTAGTACCTAGTTTAGATGCTCACGTGTACTAGAGGCTCACACGTTAGTACTAGATGCTCACACTGTGTACTAGATGCTCACACGTGTACTAGATGCTCACACGTGTACTAGATGCTCACCACGTGTACTAGATGCTCACAACGTGTACTAGATGCTCACACGTGTACTAGATGCTCACACGTGTACTAGATGCTCACACGTGTGAACTAGATGCTCACACGTGTACTAGATGCTCACACGTTGTACTAGTTGCTCACACGTGTGTACTAGATGCTCACACGTGTACTAGATGCTCACACTTGAACTAGATGCTCACACGTGAACTAGATGCTCACACGTGTACTAGATGCTCACACGTGTACTAGGATGCTCACACGTGTACTAGATGCTCACACGTGTACTAGATGCTAACACGTGTACTAGATGCTCACACGTGTACTAGATGCTCACACGTGTACTAGATGCTCACACGTGTACTAGATGCTCACACGTGTACTAGATGCTCAAACCTGAACTAGCTCCCCAAACGTGTACTAGACGCTCACACCTAAACTAGATGCTCACACGAGTACTAGATGCTCACACGTGTACTAGATGCTCACACGTGTACTAGATGCTCACACGTGAACTAGATGCTCACACGTGTACTAGATGCTCACACGTGAACTAGATGCTCACACGTGTACTAGATGCTCACACGTGTACTAGATGCTCACAAGTGTACTAGATGCTCACACGTGTACTAGATGCTCACAAGTGTACTAGATGCTCACACGTGTACTAGATGCTCACAAGTGTACTAGATGCTCACACGTGTACTAGATGCTCACACGTGTACTAGATGCTTACACGTGTACTAGATGCTCACAAGTGTACTAGATGCTCACAAGTGTACTAGATGCTCACAAGTGTACTAGATGCTCACACGTGTACTAGATGCTCACACGTGTACTAGATGCTCACACGTGTACTAGATGCTCACAAACGTGTACTAGATGCTCACACACGTGTACTAGATACTCACAAGTGTACTAGATGCTCACACGTGTACTAGATGCTCACACGTGTAACTAGATGCTCACACGTGTACTAGATGCTCACAAGTGTACTAGATGCTCACAAGTGTACTAGATGCTCACACAGTGTACTAGATGCTCACACGTGTACTAGATGCTCACAAGTGTACTAGATGCTCACACGTGTACTAGATGCTCACAAGTGTACTAGATGCTCACAAGTGTACTAGATGCTCACACGTGTACTAGATGCTCACACGTGTACTAGATGCTCACACGTGTACTAGATGCTCACACGTGTACTAGATGCTCACACGTGTACTAGATGCTCACACGTGTACTAGATGCTCACAAGTGTACTAGATGCTCACACGTGTACTAGATGCTCACAAGTGTACTAGATGCTCACAAGTGTACTAGATGCTCACACGTGTACTAGATGCTCACACGTGTACTAGATGCTCACACGTGTACTAGATGCTCACACGTGTACTAGATGCTCACAAGTGTACTAGATGCTCACACGTGTACTAGATGCTCACAAGTGTTACTAGATGCTCACAAGTGTACTAGATGCTCACACGTGTACTAGATGCTCACACGTGTACTAGATGCTCACAAACGTGTACTAGAGCAAAATCCAACACATCGTTCGTATTTGTAATTGTCATTGTTGATAAGAATCGACTTCACTCCACTTCGGACAAACCCTCAGCAATTGTCGAAGAGTATGAATGCTAATTGTTCCTGCAGCGTACTGGTTGTATACACGACGGATGAATCCTCTTATACGAGGTACATCCTCCCCTGCTAGTTTTACTTTTGATGCCCAATTCCAACGGTCCTTGAATCATCGACCGCAGTATTGTTCACCACCAATTGTCCTTGATTTCTCTGCCATATCTACGAGGCGTGTTCAAATGAAACCCGACAGTGCTGCGCCAAGTGGACATTCATAGGAGGAGCATGATGACGTCACATCTGACGTAATAAGCACACACGAATGTACAAGTGTGTAAGTGTTCATTCTCCTAGTATTTATTGGTTGTGCTGCAGACCGTTAAAATAATGGCCGGTGTGATAAGGAATCCGTCCAAGGTCGATCACCATAAGGAAGAACGCACAGGGTGGAGTTTGAACCGCCTGCTGCATTACAAAGAGGAGGGTGATGCATTTCTGTTTCTCATAGTGGCAGGCGATGAGTCGTGGTGCCACCACTTTGAGCCGTGCAGCAAATCAGCGAGCATGCTATGGAAACATCCCGGATCACCAACACCGAAAAAATTCAAGTCACAGATTTCCGCCGGTAAGGTTATGCTGACCGCATTTTTTTACCATGAAGGGCTTCTATTGGTAGACTTTAAAGAGCCTGGCGTGAACATCAATGCCATCCGCTACAAAGACACACTAGACAACCTGTATACAGCCATAAAGAATAAACGACCCAGCATGCTTCCGCGTGGTGTGATTCTGTTGCACGACAATGCTCGTGCACATGTTGCGAACATTGTGCTGGCGGTAGCAAGGAAAATGTTGGAAGTTCTGCCACACCCAGCCTACAGCCCCAATCTGTCACAATGTGACTTTCATTTGTTCGGACCCTTAAAAAAATCTCGAAAGGGACAACGATTCGACTCCGATGCAGACGTCAGAGCCTCGGTGACCAAATGGTTCAATAAGCAACCAAAGTCATTTTTCTCGGACGGCATCCGCCGTCTACCCAAGCAATGGGATGCATGTCTGAATGCCTATGGTGACTATTTCTAAAGAACCCCAGTGAGTACTTACTTCATAACAAATGCTGTATTTAATTATACTACTCCTGCTGATGTACCTTACATATAACGCTGTTGTTATAAGCCACTGGGACGGGTTTCATTTGAACACACCTCGTATATCCTGTCTCCCCATTATGGGTGCTCTAGAGGCTAGTAGGCAGATCTCTCATTACCACGTACCCCTGCAAGACTAGGATAGTCAGATTCACAACCAGTTTTTTTTTTTTTAAAGACTCGAGGCTTCTATGGATATTTTCCATTCATGCAATATCCATCCATTCTGGGCCTTACGTAAACGGATTAAAAAACTGACACTAGAGCTTTTGACCTTATTAAAATTTCAAGTTCTTTCAACTGGAGTTTTCAAGTGTCTCTAAAACTTGATATTTACATGTTAATGGAAAGCAAGTTCTGTATTGACATTTTAATGTTTACAGTGTGTATACAGGAGTCTTGTTTAAGAAGGAGTTGTGTCGCCACTAGCAACTGAGGCCTCATTGTCTGATCGTATAAAATGAACTGCAGATCTTTCTGTAAATGTGACTATATTTACTGTTAATGAGGATCTTATTGTTAATGTTTACAGTGGATACAGACTCGTGTTTAAGAGAGTTGTTCGTAGCAAACTGAGACTGAAAGTCTTTCTGTAATGTGACTACATGAGGAAGTTAGTGAGAGGGAGACGAACGCATAGTGCGACAAAATGTGAGGAGAGCAGGATATTAGTGAAGACAACATAATGGGATATAATGTGAAGAGTGTAGGACTATTAATGAGAGCATTGTCGTTAAACATAATGTAAGGACAATTTGGAAGTTACTGGGAACCATATCATGGAATACAATAGGAAGAGAGCAGGAAGTTAGTGGGAGTAACAACGTTAGACATAATGTACGGAGATTATGAAGTTATTGGGAACCATATCATGGAATACAATATGAAAAGTGTAGGACGTTAGTGGGAACAACATCGTTAGACATAATGTACGGAGATTATGAAGTTACTGGGGCCATATCATGGAACAAAAAATGATGAAGAGAGTAAGAGGTTATCATGAAGTAGAGCTTCAGAGAGAAAAAAGACTAAAAAACAACTACAAAATGGTAAAGCTGATTTGTTAGAATGGATTCAAATTCGCAAGCACCCAGAAGCTTTCGATAGCAGAAGATCCGATAACATGGGCGAGGAGTTTTTCGAGAGAAAGGTCTTTGGCAATTAACAATAATCTGGAAATATTTTTGTCCTATTAACATTTTTATATTTAATTATTATATCTATTGACGTAACACATTTAAGTTACTAAAACTCTTTTCATTCTTTCACAACTTTCAGGAAATTAACATCAGCAATTTCCCTGTTGAAATGAGTGCTATTTATCTGGTTGCCTTGTTCGTCCAGTTTGTGGGACTGCGACCTTGCACATCATCGGTCTTGGCACACCCGAGTGGTCATTTGTGGTGCCCGACACTGACATAAACATATGGTCTTATTGGAGGACTGTATACCGATTTTATGGATGTGTCAATATTAAATATGAATCTAGTATGTCCGCTATATTAATGTGTGTCCCTCGGCTGTTGATATCAGCATCTTTAGCTGTATGTATGTCTGATTAGCTGTTATTTGTGCTTGATATAGCTGTATGTGTGGTTTTGTAGCTGTTTGTACGTCTATTTTTATTAGCTATACTTCTGTCCTTTTTTAGCTGTATGTTTGTCTGCTAACTGCATTGTCTGTTCAGCGCCCCTATGTCTGTCTGTTTAGCTACATGTCTGTCTGTTTAGTCTGTTTGTTACATCTATATAGCTGTATGTATGTTTTGTATAGCTGTAAGTTTGTGTCTTTTCAACTGCATGTCTGTCCTATATAGCTGTATATTTGTTTGTATGTACATCCGCTTAGCTGTATACTTTGTCCTTGTTTAGCTGTATGTACGACTGTTTTTTACTGTATGTATATCTGTTAAAGCTGTAAATGTGTACTCTTGTTTAGATCCATGTCTGCCTCTTTAGCTGCATGTCTGTCTGTTTTAGCTGTATGAACCAATTTTTTTTTGCTGTATGTATGATCTGTTAAGCTGTACGGTCTTTCTGTATAGCACCCAAGTCTGTTTTGTTTTGTAGTTGTATCTGGTATTCTCTGGAAAAATAATGAGCAATAATCCTGTGAGCATGTTTTTATAAATTTTTTTCATTATATTGTTTTCTCAGTGAGAGCAATGATATTATGTAAGGGAGCATTATATTAATCTCTGAACATTTAAATAATCCTAGAAAAACATTTAGATCAATCCTCGGGCTAGAGGAGATTACGGTTTACCTGATATTAGAAATATGTAAGTATGTTAATCCTCATAAAAATCCTTCAGGTGAAATGTAATCAACCATTACGTGAAATAAAACATCAAAGAGAGATTATGAATGGCCAAAATTTACATTCTAAAACATGAGACAGATAACGAGAGGATAACGAAATAATCAAACAGATTTACAAAGTGTATCGTCAGCCTTTATATGCGCTCTTTATTACTATAAGGAGCA